>PVIC010014899.1:0-35941 GCA_004025085.1 Thryonomys swinderianus
TTAAAGACCCAATTCAAAAATGGGCAACTGAAATGAACAGACACTTCTCAGAGGCAGAAATCAAAGCAGCCAAGAAACATATGAAGAAATGCTCAACATCTCTGGTCATTCGAGAGATGCAAATGAAAACAACATTGAGATTCCACCTCACTCCACAAAGAATGGCTGTGATCACAAAGTCAACCAACGATAAATGCTGACGTGGCTCTGGGGAGAAAGGAACCTTCTCCACTGTTGGTGGGATTGCAGATTTGTGCAACCATTGTGGAGATCTGTGTGGAGATTTCTCAGAAAACTAGGACTACGGGTCCATTTGACCCTGCTATACCCCTGCTAGGAATATACCCAAAAGAATTTAAAAACTCACATTGGAAAGACAGATGTACACCCTTGTTCATAGCAGCTCAGTTCGTGATAGCTCAATCTTGGGAACAACCCAAATGTCCATCAACTGGAGAGTGGATAAAGAAGATGTGGTTTTTTTTACAAAATGGAGTATTACTCTGCCATAAAGAATGATAAGATCGATCCATTTAGGTTCAAATGGAGACATCTGGAGGATATACTAATAAGTGAAATCAATAGATCGCAGATAAACAATTTCCGGATCTTCTCTTTGGCATGAACACCTGTAGATGCAAATGAGTTCTAGAAAGTAGGACAGCTTTTATAGAGTGGAATATTTCTATAGAAAACTTGGTGTGGGAATATGATGAGGGGAAGGAATAAATATGATACAGAAAGAAAATAAAAGAGCATTTATAAGGGGGGAGGAGGGGGGAGTGGGTAGGGATATGGGGAAAAATGAGAATTAACTTGTGGCATATACTGGTACAAATTTCCCAATGTTATATTTGATTTTGAGATGTATATAAATTGTACCAATAAAGAATTCAATTAAAAAAAAGAGTACTTTCATGAAAAGCCTGTAAAGGAGTCAAAAAGGTAAAGTAAAGAAGGGGAAAGGAGAGATTAATTAAAAACAGTTTCAGATGCAGCCTAACCTGGGCTTGAGGCCTTGGGGAGCTCTGGGACATGACTGATGTCTTGGAGCCTGCCCTGTCTGAAGCAAGAAAGCAGGATTTTTGTGCCCTAACATCAGACAGTCCTTAAGCATCTTGGGTGGTGGGGTAAGATTCCTAGACACTTCCTACAAACCACTGTAATTACCAAGGCAGTTCTCCAGAGACAGAGATGCACAGCAGCTGGGCAAGGGATTCATGAGATCAATAGCCTCCACCACAAGATGAGATCCCAAATGAGGCTTCTAGACAGGCCATCACGCAGTGCCTCGAAGAATAAACAGCCCTTAAACCTCTCAATCTTAAAAAGGGACTGAAGGTGTTAGGGCAAATCTTTACCTGCCAAATAAAGCCAGAGAGGCACTGTCTTCTGCTTTCTTGTACAGCAGGTGAACAAGAACATCCAAATGAAGATGGAAGGGTTCATTATTATATGGGATTAAACCCTTTGGTTGGAGACTTGTACTTTGAGATTTAAAGTAACCATGGGCTTTGTGTTATCCATGGAAAATCTATCAAAGTCAGTACATTTCTTACTTTTAACCCATGGGCAGGGGAAATGCTAGTTGTGATTGGCGGAACCTGATACAGGCAAAATGTCCTTGCTGTGTCACAGCACCTGAACAATCTTGCTGAACAGCGTAGCACTTTCTACACAAGACAGTCAAGTTAGCTACTTAAAATCTGTGCTGGTTTTAGAATTGATCAAAACCATCCCACCCAAGGAGACTAACTATTCATGTTTATATGCTAAAGTTTGCATCTTAGAGTGTCTATTGATTTTTTAATTGAATTCTTTATTGGTAGATTTTATAGACAGCTTACAACCACACTCAACATTGGGAACTTTGTGCCAGTATATGGCACGAGTTAATTCTCATTTTTATCCATATCCCTACCCACCCTACAAACCCCCACCTCCTATATACATGTGCATTCTATTTCTTTTCAAATCATATTTATTCTTTCCCCTCATTACTTTCCCTTACCACATTGCTGGGATGCCCCTCAACTGGAGACTGGATAAAGAAGATGTAGGTTTATTTTTATGTAAAATGGAGTGTCACTCTGTCATAAAGAATGACAAGTTTCATTCACTTATGTGCAAATGGATACACCTTGAGGACACACTAATAATTGAAATAAATAGATCACAGATATGTAAATACTGTATCTTTTCTCTGGATGAGAACCTGTAGATGTCTTTTGACTTTAAAACACCAAATTTGGAAATATATTTGTAGAGATAGGTAAGAGGAAGAACTGTGAATGATATACCTAGGCTGCTGATGTTATTCCTTTTTCCCATTGTTCATTTTCTCTGAACTCAAAGAGATATACTAGTATCCAAAACAGCAATGACGACGAACTTTTGCTTACATGGTTTAAATGGACTTGTATAACTTACAGTCATGATGTCTTAACTAAGACTCATTTCATTGGAAATTCTTGAAATCAGTGATTTCGTTTCAGGTCGGGCTGTATGGAACCAGTGAGAAGGAGTTTAATGATTTAGCTTTAAGCTGTTTCCAAGGCAATTGTACTAGTTTTACTTAAGTTTATTTTTAACTGTGGTGGCTTTGAGGAGGCATGGCTGATTGAAATTATGAGGATTCTAAGGGTAAACATTCCAAGTCACCCTTGGGAGGTCGCAATTGAAAGACAGTATTGTTCTCTCCCATTTCACAAATGAGGACCACAAAGAAAACTATAGATTTAATTAAATTGCCAAGATCACACAGTAATCAAGCGGCAAATCCTGCCCGTCCAGCCTGTCCTCTTCCAGTGACCTTGGCGCGTCCCTCCTCCTTCCCAGCATTGTGGAAAGGATGCAGCTTTGGTGAGGAGCCACTTTGAATGCATTAGCTGAATGTGTCGTGAAACAGGCTTTGGTTTGGGAAGATTTCAGCCTTTGGAGGAAGGTTATTTGTTTCTGTTCATGTAATACAATTAGTCTGTTGAATGCGAGATGAGAATAAAATGTTTTTCTCTTCTCAATCTATCCACTTTTTAGAGTACACAGAGAACTGAGTCTACTGATGCAAACTCTAATGTGCGTGGGGAACCTCACTAGAAATGAAAACACCAATTTATCTCAGTCTTGTGATTACTCTGGCTTCTTTCTTTCCTCTGAGTATAAATTGCTAACAATGTGAGACTGTGCTCTGACTGGATGTTTGTTATCATTTGCTTAATTAAATTACTTTCTCCAAGGCATGGCATTGTAATTATTTCTTCCCCTTCTTATGTCCATTAGTTCAAATTGTCACATTTGTATATAAAACATGGCAGATTTTTCTCCCTCTTACTGCTGCTGCCACTATTGGAGCTCTTTCTTTTTCTTTGATTTTCCTCATATTCAAACAGATATTCATTAAACTTCATGGTAATTACTTGCACAGCATTTTCCAGACTCATCTTCTCCATATACAGATAGCAGGATTCATATCTTGGCTAACTATCTAGAAAAGATATTTTTACCATGTAAATTTAAAATTTTATAAAATGAAAAAAGAGAAAATTCATATGAAGTCTTTTGTTTTTTTTTTAAACCAAGCCACTTGTTCCATTTCTATTTTTCCTCTTGAGTGTATATTGATGCAAATCATAAGCTATTACATTAAAGATAATAATAGTTTTACATACCAAGTTCAACAGAGAAAACAAGGGTAACAGAAACACTACAGTGAGCATATTAATCTAGAAATCCATTAGTAGGAGTGTGGATACCTACTCTGCCCTATATAAATATATTATTCTAGGAAGTAAGAGGAATGGGAAAAAATGAGAATCAAGATGTATGCTGTATAGGTACAAATTCTCAATGTTGAATGTGATCATAACATATGTATAAAATGTACCAATAAAATCAGTTACAAACAAAGATTTTATTTTATTTAAGATAACTTTTTTATGCAAAAGCAAAATTTTGGTCCATAAATTTCTTTTTATTAAGTTCTGCATAAAACAACAGTTATTTCTGTCAAGGTAGAAAGTACAAATACATTGTAACACAAAGATAAAATGCATCTGACCCTGTAGCAAAAGTTGTATAAGCACTTAAAATAGGGAATCTTCATAAAAATCCCTGAGCTGGGTATTAATATTTTGTTCTTTTTTCAGTTTTGGTAAATGAGTCATAAGTCACCTGCCTTTTAATAAACATAATTAAAATTTAAACTTTTAACTGTCCAATTATCAGATCTTCCTTTGTTCCATATATATATATATGTGTGTGTGTGTGTGTGTGTGTGTGTATATATATATATATATATATATATATATATATATATATATATATATATATATATATATATATATAATCTCAGAATAACAGAGTGGATTCTAAGGAGCCCATGAAACTTGAACCAGAAACATTTTCCATGGCGTTACTTCAGGCAGTGAGTTACAGGGGCAGCCAAAGAACCAGTTGGGTTATTTTGCTTGAGAAAGAGTGTTGGTAATTTCGTATGAGGTAAATGCTCTAGGTTAGACTTTTCTAATACAGAGATGGTTCATGAAGGACAAACGCACATACAACTGCCACAGGGCTTTTGTACTAGCTGTTTCTTCTGCCTGAATGTTCTTCACTAGGAGACTAAGCAGAAACTCCTTTATTTCTTTGAAGCCTTTGTTCAAATGTCAATTCCACCATGAACCTAATCTGATTAACTTATTTAAAGTTAGAGTCCCCAGCTCCCCAAATTCTGATCCTTTTAACTGTGATTTATATTTTTATTCCATACTTATCATCTTTACCATTCTACCTAAATGACTTAAATGTGTCCACTGCTTACTCTCTTTCCCTACTACAACATAAACAGCACAAGGGAAAGGTCTTTGTTTTGATTACTGGTGGATTCCCCAAGTTTCTGTAAATACATGGTAGACACTAAATAAGTTTAGTCATAGAAACAAATCAGGGACGTAAATTCCCAGGAATTCTAAACATGCAATCAGGAAACAGGCAAGGTCAACCTCTGGCCTTGACCTGAGAGATGCTCAGAGCTTTTTGAGTGTTGCAGCATACCTCCTGCACATTTGTGTACACACGTATGCACCTATGGAAACACACATAAGCACGCATTGCCCTTCTTTGGCAAGGTAAAGCCAGTGGCCTATTTCAGAGGAAGCAATTAATTCATTTAGGAGAAACTGTGTCTGTTTCTCCAGCAAAATGAACATGAAAGTCATCTGCTCTGGCCCATCACTGAATTGTTGCTCTAATAATCCATGTCAGCCTCAATGCCAAACGACCAAAGTGGGGAGGGCTGGAAACAAAGAGCTCTAAGTGGTGTTCTTATCAGCAAAGCCCGATCACTGTGAATTGATTGACTCTTCCAAAGCGAAGTGTAATTTCATTCGCTCTCTGTAGTGCAGAGTGACTCTCTAGGCCAATACTATTGATTGGACTTTAATGCATAATGTAGAGCATCTGATAAAGACATCTGGGAGCTACCTGGGTTATAGAAAAGTGGTAAAATTTGTAAGTAAAGTAATCCCAAGAGCTCGAGGCGCAGAAGATGAAAGACAAATGAGAGGAAGGTTAGAAGAAATACAGGAATCACGCTTTTAATTTTCACACTGGACTTTGAGATTACCCTTAACAGAAAGCAGATAGGCTGGCGCAGATAGAGTGCCACCCACTTTGGGTGACTGCAAAGTCATCTGAAAAGTTTTAACCAGCAATTACCAGCAATAGATCTTCAGAAGTCAACCACTTTCGGTGGTGGTGGGCGGTAGGGCTGACAAATTGTAGCCTGAGTGTTAAATCTGGTTTGCCATATGTCTTTTTATGTGGCCCATAGGTGAAGATGGATTTTATATGTTTAATGGTTGAAAAAATTTAAGAAGTTTAATTCTTTGTTACACATAAAACTACATAATCAAGTGAATAACAGCCATATTCATCCATTTACATTTTGTCTACTAGTTTATGCTACTTTAATGGAGTATTTATAATACAGAATATATGAGCCACAAAGTTTGAAATATTTCCTATCTCCCCTTCAGAGTAAGCATTTGCCTTCACTTGACTTCAGTTACTTGGCTGTTTTTGTAGTAGAGATAGAAGTTTCTTTCCCACAGATACTTTGTCTTAACAAAATTAATCTTATAACAATATATTTATTATATTATGATACAGTGCATCTTACACCTTTTCTAATTTTGCTGCTCCACAGCCTTATTAAGTGTCTCTCATCCTGAAAACAGCTCATTATCTGAGAACTGCATATCTGGTGGTGAGTAATAAGTATTGTTCATTAATTTAAGTAAGATTCCAATTTATTGAGTTTTCCTGCAAATTATTTTCAATTTGATAAAACTGATTTGTGCCTGATAGAGAATTAAGTGTCAGCACTTGCCTCAAATTTTGAACTTGCTTTTTCTTTCCTAGACCTTCATTAGAATGTGTTGGATTTTTTTTTTCTTAAGGTACCAAGAGGTACCCACCATACAACCTCTTGGAATGAATTTGAACCTCTTGAATTGGTATCGTGGATTCAGGAGGAACTGTTAATCATAGGCTGAAATCTGAGGATACAATAATTACAGGATTCTAGCCTTGTTTGTTGCTATGGATCCACCTGAATATTCCCATCTCTATGAGCTTGCAAGGGAAGATATGGTTCTAACAATACCAAGTACAAATGTGGTTCTTAATATTACTGCTAGAACCCCTTTAATTCTCAGCTTCCAACTGCTCAGACAGAGATTTCAAGGCCTTGCAAGTCTGCCTCCCTGGGCACCTTAAGTGCTCAACCTTTATGAGGCTCAGGCTTGGTTCTAACTCTACTAAGAAAATGTGTGATGGTCTCATTATACTGTCGTGTCAGTGTTGATGAACTGGAGATTCGCTGTCCCTCTGGAACTTTCCATATCCCTGCTGGCCCTGAAAGCCCCACAGAAGTGGATCACCGTGTCTCCCACAAGAGAGATTCGCAGCTGTTGCTTTCTTCATTACTATTGTATGCTTAATGTCACTATACAGTATCCATCATAAAAAGGAGGCTCACTTTGGAGCTGTTCCCCAGCAAAGTGGCTTGGGGACTGAAGTGCCTAGAGTTTTGGAAAATAGTAAGTACCACTCACACTCTCAGCCCCTCTGCCTTCCCAGGTTTATCATCCCACAAGTGTACAGGAGTGAGTTTCCACAAAAGTCCAAGTTCTTCTCTCCTCTCACCCTCAGTACATGTTCTTGAGTCCAATCTATCATTCCAGAATTGATGTCCATCACCGTAACTTCATTTCCTGAGGACAAGTTAACCCTCCTTGAAACCCATCCTTTTGGGGGCATCTCCAGTATTTTGAACTCAGATATATTTCAACTTAAGTTAGATATACTATCCTCCTCCTAATCCAAGGAAGTATACAGGTATGTGCAAAGAAATGGGGTGTGTGTACACATGCTCACACACATGGGGAAGATTCTTGTTTCACACATTGGTGTATGAAACTTTAAAATCTGACCCAAACTATCGTCCATGTTATAGAAAAATTGGAAGTTCCACAAAAAAACCAACCAAACAAAAAACACCAATAACAAATGGTGGCGAGGCTGTGGAGATAAAGGAACCCTTCTCCACTGTTGGTGAGAATGTAGACTGGTGCAACCACTGTAGAGATCAGTGTGGAGATTCCTCAAAAAACTAGGATTAGAGGTCCCATTTGACCCTGCTATTCCCTTGCTAGGTATATATATGGAAGGATAAAAAGCATCATACCATAGCAACATATGTGCACCCATGTTTATAGCAGCAGAGTTTGTAATAACATGTTGGAAACAGCCCAAATGCCCATCACCCAGAAACTGGATTACTTTTTTTATAAAAAGAGTATTATCCACACAGAGTAAACAATTAGAAACATTTATGATAATGAAACGAAGCCATATTCATAAGTGAAATAAGTGGGACACACATACGATGTGTAAATACTGTATCATTTCTCTAGTGTGAGAAACTGAAAGGTGAAAGTGAGGTCTGGACTGTGTGATAGGGATTGTGAAACAGGAAGAAAATGTTCAAATGGAAGGGGTAACTGGGTGGGAACAGGGGAAAGCAAAGAAAGAAAAGAAAAAATTTATGGTAAAAAGGGAAAAATGGAAAAAAAAAGCTTATGTATATGGGGGGTGAGGAGATTGTAGGGAGTGTAGTGGAATAGGAAAAAAGAGAATCAAGATATATCATGTACAGGTGCAAATTCTCAGTGAGAATGTGATCATAATGTATTCCAAAAATGTGCCATTAAAGTCAATTTATTATAGATAGAAAGAAAGAAAGAAAGAAAGAAAGAAAGAAAGAAAGAAAGAAAGAAAGAAAGAAAGAAAGAAGGAAGGAAGGAAGGAAGGAAGGAAGGAAGGAAAGAAAGAAAGAAAGAAAGAAAGAAAGAAAGAAAGAAAGAAAGAAAGAAAGAAAGAAAGAAAGAAGGAAGGAAGGAAGGAAGGAAGGAAGAAAGAAAGAAAGAAAGAAAGAAAGAAAGAAAGAAAGAAAGAAAGAAAGAAAGAAAGAAAGAAAGAAAGAAAGAAAGAAAGAAAGAAAGAAAGTTCAGAGAGAAAGCCTTTAGGGGGAAGTGACTTTGGAGCCAAGATAGAAGTGAAAAAATGAGCTTCACGCCGATCTTGTAGAAAATATATAAAAAGAAAGATTGTGCAAAGGTGTGGAGAATAGGTTAAGTAGAGAATGGATGGGGTTTGTTAATCAGCACAGATGAGAATGTTTTTAACATTCAGCCTTTCTGTGAATATTTTCCCTTTCAGAGAATTTAAGTATGATGCCTGAAAATATCCAAAAGTTTCACCTTCTTCCACATACAAAACTCATTTATGAAGATCTACTGTGCTTTAGACATTTTTACGTAAATTACTGACAACATTAACTGAACTCTGGAGGTGAGCATTTTAGCCCCCTTTCAGGAAAATCACGTGACTAGCTTCAAATTGAAAAGTGGCAAAACGAAGGTTTTGACATGAGTCTGATTAGCTCCCAAACCTGGGTTATATTCATCCTTTTACAAGATGTTCAGTCTTCTCCAGCCAGAGCCTCTGATTTGGTATATTATGTATCCTTTACAAGGTGAACTCCGACGCTCCTAAGAAGACCATTCCAGAGAAGCGAAGAGGGCAACCTTTCAGATAGGGAGCCAGGTAGGTCCCGAGGAACTGGGTTGCTTCTAGGACTGTTTGCAGGTACCACCCTGGGCCCTGGGGTGAGCACGCAGTGAGCATCTTTGCAGGAAGCCGCGGTGGAAGCTCATCTGGCTCACTGGTCCATGGATGTCCTGCAGCACACAGAGTATTTCCTTGGGGTGTGCAGGGTATGAGAGAGAAGGGCCTGGGAAAACGACAGGCCCCAGGGTTCCCAGACCTGCAGATCAGGGTCTCTCGGCCAGTTTTTCTCTCATCCTCACTCTGAATGTTTGTCGTGGTCAACAGCCATGGTCCTCAAGGATGGGTGAGTTCGAAGATCCAAGCTGGGCAGGCAGCTCTCCTTAGGAGGCAGAAGGTGAACTTCCCGCAGAGGGACACTGAGGTAGCTGGAGGAGGCACCTTTCTTTTGTATTTTCTGAAGGGATATTTTCTGTTTACACAAGTCTAGACTGCTCAGGGATTGTGGTTGAATGGATTCAATATTCTGTTCTACACATGGAGTTTTGTTTGGTGGGGAGGACCTTTCCTGCTGCCTTCCTGAGGACAAGAATCTATTTTATGTTTGTGATATATTAAATACGCTCTCCAAGTCTCTCAGGTCTTCTGTCTTCAAATGAGAATCCGCAGTCATTACATAATCATTATTTGATGAATGTAAATGTCCACAGATCCAATTGTTCACACGAAATGCCTTGTGATGTGATGCCCTTGGGACATCCCATTCAACTCTCTTGTATAAGGGGCAAGTTACCACTTCTTAGCATCTGCACAGGATTGTTTAGCACTACTCAGAAAGAAAACATATTTGTGAAGAAGAGCACAAGGGTAGGGTGGCTACTGTGACACACCAGCCCCAAATTCCAGCAGCTTCGCTTAGTAAAAGTTTGCTCACAGAGGACGACACAAGTATGTTCTCTTCAGATGGCTTTCCTAGGGCTCTCTGCTTCAGCCAGGGACACAGAAACCCAGAGGCCCCAACCCTGCCTTGCTTCTGACCTGTTTTCCTCTAGATCCTTGGAGTCTTCTCTGCTCACCACCTTGGGAAGGAAGAAAAGACAAGGCCATATGTGTGAAGACCACGGAAGCAGGGACATGAAAATAACACATGCAACTTCTGCTGATTCCTTCAGTCCAGAGTCAAACTCAGGTTGTACCACAGGTTGTACAGTGGAGCTCAGATGCCCACCACAGCGGAAGCAGAAGTGATTTGCAGAACAACTGTCCATGAAAGGCACAGTGATGTCCAGAGTCAACCACGATGCTACCTGCTTAGTATCCAACTGCCCTGGGCTGCTCTTTCTCTTGCTTCAGTTATTTCAAGCCATAATGTTTCCCAAATTTCTGAAAATGACCACTTATCCCATTATTCTTTTATAAAGCAGAATATTTCAGGCTGAAGAGTAAAAGAAGTGAAGTTTACTTGTATAACTACAAAACAATGGAAAACAAAATGTTACAATAACTGCTGAATCTTTATGAAAATAAAAATGCCTCTTGTTTGAGGCTGCCAGAGAAGAATGTCTCTCTGAATATTAGCCTATTTGCATCATGTGCTCTTTTTCTTATTATTACACCTTCTCATCCATTCTTTCTGTATAGTCACTATGTTCTTTTTTGTTCAATGTTAATTCAAGGTTTTCCAACTTGAGCACAACTTCAAAATTAAAACCCTTTCCTCCATTTTATCTCTGCTCTCTCTTCACACTCACTCTCTCCTCAAAATATCTGTGAAATGGCTACCCCATGTCCCCTCCTGTCACTGGAACTTTAATGCACATTACTTTGGATTACTTACCACCATTCTATCTCAGGCCACTATATCCACCAGCTCAAGCTTTAAGTTCTTAGTTCACTTTAAAAAAATCATTATTTTAAATATTTTTAAAGATTTCCAAATTGTTATTTGAGGGACTGTACACCATGTATTAAATGCAACAAGTATAAAATAATGCTCAAAAATTGTTTTATGTGCAAATATTAAAATCAATGCAACACAGCTACTTTTTCTTCAATACCAGGTACTAAAACTTGTGATTGTTGCTAATTTACCTCCCGCTCACAGACATGTACTTCAAACTGGCACAATTAGAATCACTGGTCATCTAAGAGGAATATTAATGTTCTCCATATTTAACAGTAAAACTCACAGGCTCCTACTTTAAGTGAAAAAATTAAGAACCTTGAAAAAACACAGCAATGTCAGTATTTTATGAATTATTTCCTTTTGCAGGTAATATACTTTGAAATTCTGAACAATCAATCTCCTTGGCTGTTAGGTTTATTTTCACTCAATGTTGAAATATTTACTAGAGACTTTGGTTAAATTAAATAGTATCACTAAGCTCTATTAGATTGGGGTTCTCCAATACTTATGCCCCTTAATTTTTTTTTGAGACAGGGTCTCGCTTTGTAGTTCAAGCTAGCTCTGAGCTCACTATGTAGCCCAGGCAAGCCTCGAACTCAGCAATTCTCCTGTCTCTGCCTCCCAAGTATGCCTCTTAATTTTTGAAATTAAAAAAAAACAATATTCTACATCCTTCAAGTGTGTAATTTTTACTCTCCCTGTCCCCCTTCCCTCCCCCTCCCTTCCTCAGATTTCCTACCCAACTGTACAGTCTATACCTGTTTCTTACCAGGTTTCCTTTATTTTTTATAAATTATTATATTCCAAGACTATCATATTAGAGAAACCATGCAATACTTAACGCTCTGTGTTTGATTTATTTGACACACTGTTATGATTTCACAATCCACCCACTGTCCTACAGTAAGTCAGATGTGTCCTTTGTTCCTGCTGAGTACTCCTTTCCATATATGTGGAATGGTATATAGGAGCAGCATTGACTTTTGTGTTTATTTTGTATTTTTTATCTTTGTAAAGAATCAGGTCTTCTTCAAATAATTCAGGTTAGGACAGTTTGACATCGTTTTTTCCTATTCAAATCACTTTTATATCTTCAAGTACTCTATTGAACAGCAAGAATAGATGCCCTGTCTTGTTCCTGCTCTTAGAAGGAATGCTTTCAGTTTTTCTCCATTTAGCATAACGATTGTCAGAGGGTTCGTCATAAATGGCTTTTTTTTTCAGATTAAAGTGAAGTCCTTCTACACCTGTCTTCATCAGGATTTTAAAAATAATGAATGGATGTTGTGTTTTGTCAAAGGCTGCATCTATTAAAATGATCATGTGGTTTTTATTCTTACTTTTGTTATGCTTTGTATTATATTTAGTGATTTATGGAATAAAACCTACTTGACCATGAGGATGATTTTTTTAATGCATTATTCTGCTGCAACTATCTTCAGGAGTTTTACATCTATATTTATTAAAGAAATTGGCCTGTAGTTCTGTTTTTTGTTTGTTTGTTTGTTTTTTGTTAAGTCATTGTCTGCTTTTGACATCGGGGTAATCCTAGCTTCAAGGAATGTGCTTGGCAGGGTTCCTTCCCTTTCAATTTCATGGAAGAGTTTCCAGAGTGCTGACATTACTTCTTCCCCGAAGTTTTTATAAAATCCAGTAGTGAATTCACTGGGTGCTGTGTTTTTTTTTTTTTTTTTTTTTTTTTACTTGGCTGGGTTTTTCAATTTCATTGCCTGTTAATGGACTGTTCAGGGTTATTATAACTTATTGGTTCTGTTTTGTCTAGAAATGCATCCATTTCTTCTAGATTTTCAATTTATTGAAATATAAGTTTTCCACATACTTTCTTACAAGACTCTGGGTTTCAGAGGTGCCCATTGTGATTTCACCGTTTTCATTTCTTTTTGTTTGTTTGTTTGTTTTTCTGAGACAGGGTCTTGCTTTGTAGTTCACGCTGGCCCTGAGCTCAATATGTAGCTCAGGCAAACCTGGAACTCAGCAATCCTCCTGTCTCTGCCTCCTGAGTGCTGGGATTACAGGGGTGAGCCACCATGCCTGGCACTGTGGTATGTTGTATTGATTGCTGGTGGGCGTGAGTCTCCACACCCAGCATTGTATGTGGTTACTGGGGATCCAACTCAGGACCTTACGCTTGCGAGGCAGGCACCAGAACCACTGAGCTAACCCTCCAGCCCACTTTTTTTCATTTCTAATTGTATTGACATGGATTTTTCCTTTCTTCCTTTTTATTGGTAAGTTTGGCTGCTGGCTTATCAATTTTGTTTATCCTTTCAAAGAATCAACTCTCGAAGGTGTCAACAAGTTCTTAAATGTACGATAGATATTGTGAAATAGTAAGAAAATATTCCAAGGGAAAAGAATTTTAGGGATAAGTAACAAAGGGAAAGAATAAATTTGATGATTAAAAAAAAACAAAGCTTATGTACATGGGAGGGGGGATTGAAGGGAGGGGAGGGGAATTGGAAAAATGAGAATTAAGTTGTGTCATGTACTGGTACAAATTCTCAATGTCTATTGTGATCATAATGTGTGTATAAAGTGTACCCATAAAATCATTTTTAAAAAAGAATCAATGCTGATTCATTGATATTTTGTATAGTTTTTATAGTGCCAATTTCATTGATATCCACTCTGATTTTATAATTTCATTCCTCATACAAGTTTTGTATTTGAATTTCTCTGAGTTTTTTAGGGTTGTAGGTTACACCATTTAGTTATTTGATATTTCTTTATTTTTCAGATATGGGTATTTACAGAAATAAACATCCCTTTTAGGATTGCTTATTATATCTCATAGGTCTTGGTATGTTGTGCTGCCATTGTTATTTGAATCTAGGAGCTTTTTTTCCTTGATTTCTTCTGGGACCTGTTGCTTATTCAAGAATATTATGTAGGGCTGGAGATTTAGCTCAGTGGTTCCAGCGCCTGCCTCGCAAGCGCAAGGACCTGAGTTTGATCCTGATAACCACATACAATGCTGGGCATGGTGACTCAGGCCCACCAGCAATCAATACCACATACCACAGTGCTGGGCGTGGTGGCTCACGCCTGTAATCCCAGCACTCGGGAGGCAGAGGCAGGAGGATTGCTGAGTTCCAGGCTTGCCTGGGCTATATAGTGAGCTCAGGGCCAGCCCTGAACTACAAAGTGAGACCCTGTCTCAAAAAAAAAATTATGTAAATTCCACGAGTTCGGGTGTAGGGTTTCTGTAGTCTATTTTGCCATTGACTTTTGGTTTAACTGTGCAAACATCTGATAGAATTCATAAGATTATTTCAGTTTTTAATACTTAAGTATGCTTTATGGAGTCAGATGTGGTCTGTTTTGGAGAAAGTTCTGTGTGCTGCTGAAAATAAGGCATATTCTGTTGTTGAATGTATTAATTTCTGTTGTTGGGTGTACTACTCTGTAGATATCGGTTAGGTCCCTTTGTCTAATAGTGCAGTTCAACTTGTGTATTTCTTTGTTGATTTTCTTGTCAGGTTAATCTGAGTGAAATATTGAAGTTCACCACTATGATTGTGGTGATATTACAGTAATATTATCTGGTATACCTAATGTTTATTTTATGAATTTGGATGTCCCAGCATTTGTTGCATATATATTTACAATTATTATTTTTTCCTATTGAATTCTTTCCTTTACCAGTATGCAGTGAAATTCTATGTCTCTTCTGATCAGTTTTGTCTTGAAATCCACTGCTTTTGAAAATGGGGCAGCGACTTTTCTTGCTTTTAGGTTTCTCTTACTTGAAATACTGATTTCTTTCTCTTCACTTGTAGTCTGTTTGTATTTTTTGTGAATGAGGTATACCTCTTGTAGAAAACACACAGTTGCATTTTGGTTTTGATTCAATCTGCCAATCTGTCATTTGATTGAGGATTTAAGACTACTTACAATGAATGATCTTACTGACAGATATTTAGTAAATGTTATTATATTATTTTCCTGTTTCTGATTCATTTCTTTCCTTCTTTTTTTTTTTTTTGGCTTAATTATTTTTCCTGATTGATGCATTCTTTCCTTTGGGCCGCTTGGCGGAGAGCTTTCATTTTTCTCTGCCTAGGATCCTTTCGAATACTTTCTGCAACCCTGGTTTGGTGCTCATGAATTTCTTAAGGTGCTCTTTGTCCTAGAAAATGTTTATTTCTCCATGAATTTTGAAAGATAGCTTTGCAGAATGTATTAGGCTGGGTTGAATTTTTTGGGGGGCCTTGAAAAACTTGCTGTAAGCTCTCCTAGCTTTTAGGTTGTGTTGAGAAATCTGCTGTTATTTTGATAGGGTTGCCTTTGTAAGTTACTTGCATTTGTCTAACAGCTTTTAGTATTTTTCTTGTTTCTGGGATTGCAACTATGACATGTCGTGGAGTTCTTTTCCAATCATATTTTTGGGATCCTATATGCCTTGTTTACCTGGAAGTTGAATTCTTTGCTTAGACTTGAAAAATGTTCTGCTAAGATTCTAGTAAACATTTTTATACCCTTCGTGTTATCTTCCAATCTTGCTATAATTTGTAGGCTAGTTTTATGAGTTATGTAGCAACTGTTGTGTACAATTTCCACACTCTCTTGTTTTTAAGGTACCACAGAGTATGCAATCTTCAGTATCAACCTTATCTTCTAGTTCTTACACTTTCTCTTTTTAGTGGTCATTTCTGCTGCCCATATTTTCAACTAGAAATTTTGTATCCTGGATCCCTGTCTGACATCTTTTCATGGTCTGTAATTCTTTACTAAAATGATCGTATCATTCATATCATCTTGTCTAATTCACCCAACATTTCGTGCCTTCTCTAAACTCACTGGTCATTTTATCAACAAAGTTCTTTATATCTCTTTACCTCCCTGAGCATCTTATGGATGGGTTTGTTTCTTCTATTTTTTCAAACATTTTTAAAATTTGAATCTTTATTGATGCATTTTATATACACATCATGATCACACTCAACATTGAGAATTTGTACCAGTATATGACATGATTTAATTCTCATTTTTCCCATTCTCCTACCAACCCTACAACCCCTACCTCCTATATACATAAGCTTTGTTTCCTTTTTATTACATTTTTCTTTCCCTTCTTTACTTACCCTTACACTCCATTTCCCTTTGAATATTTTTTATTTCTTCAAACATTTTAACCATTTTTTTACTTCCTTTACTTCAGTGCCCATGTAATGGCAAATGAGAAATACCAAAGGCACCCAGGACTTGGAGGCAGAAAACAAACTTTATTTCATCAGCGAACCTGGTCAGGATAATTCCTCAGAGTACCAAGCACGTTTTTGTCCTTTTACTATTTCTATAGGGTTTGAAAGTAGGAAATAGGTACAGAAGCATATCAAGCAGTTGATTGGTTATAAACTATATATTATTACTGATTGGTTACATAAAATTTAAACTCAGGGTAAGAATATATCAATTTGGGTAAGGTCAGCTAGATAAGGAAAACACATATTTAGAGTGGGCATCACTTCAGAGCAAGGTCGGCCAAGGAGAAATTTGCTTGGGCTGAAAAATAATAAAACTGCTTGAGGCAACTATTATCCTGGACTGGCACCCCACTTATTTGTCAGCCATTTTATATTTCTGTCTTGGCAGCAGCAAGTCGCAGCGATAGTGGTAGACAGAGAGGAAGAATTCACAACCCTAGTGGTGGTTCCCACCAGCACCGAGCCTCTGTGAGGCAACTCATGGCCTGAGCCTGGGGATGTGTCAGAAATGCTTATGTTACAGTCCAGAATGAGTCCAGGCTCTGGACAGATAAGGAGTGTTGAAGGTAGATAACGAGGTACGTCCTTGACAGCATAACAGGTTAGATAAACAGTTATGTTCTTGACAGGACTAATAGCTTACACAGGGAGTTATGTTCTCAGTGGCGCTAGCAAGAAAATATGTACTTACAGTAATCGCTTGTTTACCAACTACAGAATTTTATAGTTATTAGCTCCAATTTCACATTAAACCATACTATGCTTAATTTCAGATTAACCAATACTGTGCTCACTCTTCATGCCTAATATCAGTTTTTGGGAATTTAAGAATTTTTGGAGGCACTTTTTTTATGTTTCTTTTTTTTTTTTTTTCTGTACTGAGGGCTGAGGATCATTTAAAGTAGAAATCTCTTGCTAGTGTGAAAGTCTCTTTGTTTTCCTGTAATGTAATCTCAACTCTGTGCATATGTTGGTATTTATACACTTCTTTAACATACTCAGCATTATAGGAACAGTCCTGGTTGTTCCAATGCAAGAAGAGAAACATTACCAATTATATAAGCACCTCAGTCATGTAATTTAAAAAAATTACCCTTTTTACAATGACCTGGAAAGACTGTGATATTTTAAACCTGATGAACTAAGTTATAGAGGAGAAGGTAAGGGAAAAGGAAGAGGAAAAGTGAATAGGCCTAAAAGAAGAAAAACAGAAAATAAGACATCAGTCAATGAAAGAGAACAGGTTACATTTTGTTCATAGTATTTGTACATCTGGACTGGAGGCCTAGAGTAAAAAAGGTTCAAAACAATATTTTTGTCAGTGAAAAAAAAAGAGAGGAAATTGTAATTGGAGATTAAGGGAGTCTGTGAGAAAGTTAAACCAGTTAATATGGTGGTAGTAAGCTTGTGTATGAAGCTGATATACCCAATTTTTAGTGAGAATTTATCTGATATTTCCTTGAAAGATATTATGTAGATTAAGGCAGTAGTTAATGCTTATTTTCCTTTTTACATATTCAAATATCTCATTATGTGTGTGCATGTGTGTGTATGCACACATGAAATGAAGTATACAAATACCTCCCACATTAGATGAAAGAAGAAAAAGAAAAAAAAATCCCATGAATATACAACACAAAATTAAAACTTTCTCTTAGTCATATTTATACTGCAATCAATCTCACATTACAAAGAGGTAGATTACATAAGGAAATGGTAAATAGAAACTTTATTTGTGATAAGTATACCACATCATCTCTTACATTACTTTTGTATAGAATATCTGTACCACAATTTTTCTCTTCAGTGATGGGTAATTAGTCCTTTGACCCTCATCTAATTTAGAGTATATATTAAGTGTCCAACAACTTATATGATTCTCCAATTAAAACCTAAGTCATTGAAGACAAATCCGATATCTAAGTTGGCTAACTCCCTAGCACACACTTGGAAATAGCAGAAACTGTTACATGAATTCAAATGTAATATGTATAATAAAAATCAACAAAGCAGGAGGTCAGTAGGTAAGAGAAAATCTAAAATGTACTACAAAATCCGTCAATATCAATATATGCATTTCCTACTATTTAAATCTCTGATTAAAGATAAACAAGTAGCAAATATCTGTGCCAACTCATACTTTCCTTTTATTTATTGTCTTCTTCAGTAGAATCAGGGAAGCAGGATTCAGACTCTATTGTGAGATTCTATTTTTTTTTCAGAATTGTCATAAAATCTAATGTAAACACAAGAGTAATAGGCATAAATCCACCTGGCTTTCTTATAGGGCAGAAATATTTATTTCAAGCTCCCTTTTTGACTTTCACCCATCTGATAAGAAGTATTGCACAGCTTTATCTATTAATTACTTTTCCTCAGGGCTCAGTAGTTTTCATCCCTAGGATCATGTCTTCTCCAAACACTTGCTATCTCATGACAAAGCTCCATCTGTTATTCACGGTACGATGTCTAGAACAGTGAGGCACAAGGGGACTCCAACTTCTCTCACTTGACTGTCAACCTTTGTGGCATCTTATCACATGTACTTCTAAGTTATCATTGATTTTTAATCACCTCTCTCTCTTTTTAATTTACTTTCCTCTTGCTGTCTCTGCTTCTTCAACCATACCACACCTAACCCCATACACAGGTTCTAATTCTCTGCTGTATTCTTCTCTTAGGACATGGAAACTGACATTTCTTTTGCATTTCTGAACCACACAGTTTTTTCTGTTTCAATTTATTATTATTTAAATTATCTGCTCTAAGAAGAATATTGGTCCCTCATTTTTACATAAGTCTTTTCAATACCTCTCACATTGTGAGCCCATCAAGATTAACATCATCTTCTTCTGGCATGTACCCATTTCTGTAGTTTTCAGTGGAACACACTTAACCTTCTGCAGTCTGTCCCTGTTGTTAGGTGTCATTCATCCCAAAAGTAATGGGGACAACCTGTGTGAAAAATATGCCTCAGAAACTGTCACACAAAGAATATTAGTCAATAAGTGCTCTGACCCAGCGAAATACCCCCAGGTTCTCAGAGCGACAGGATGATCTCTAAATCAGATACTACCATTGGTCAGTACCAGGATGGTATGTATAATTCATACCAAAGTAGTCCAATTTACCTTTTAGACGAGTTCACAAGATCAGAAGTTCATCAAAACATTTGGCAGACCTTTCATGATGACCTTGTGTACTGCATGTGAGAAGAGAAATGGATGGGATGGTCCTCTGACTGCATGGCTTTGTTGAAAGCTAATCATTCCTACACAGAGAAAGCTGGTTAAAAGGGCTGGCAAACTTTTTCCAGAAAAGGTAAGTGGTGAATACTCTAGGCATTGTGGACTAAACTACTGAAGTATTCAACTATAACCCAAGAGCATCCATAGAAATCTATAAATAGATGAGTGTGAATTCCTTCTAAAAAATGTCTTTAGAAAAACAGGCAGCGGGCTAGATTTTGTCTATGGGCTATAATTTGTTGACTTCTGTTTTAGGGCTCAATCACTAGGATTTTTGACTATCTTGTGAAAGTTTTAGCTACAAAAATTCAAACCTTCAATACGCAGCAGCGTGTTCTGGTTTCAATCTACCAGACCACATTGTATTATACTAGTGTCAGTTATCCTTAGAGAAAGAGAGAGAAAAAGCACTGAGTCATTTTATTATGGAAATCAATATGGATTAAAAATTAGTCTACACATAGATGAGTTCATAAACAACATCAGAAAACATTAGAAGCTAATTAGAAATTAATACTAAAATGCTAAATGAAGTTCTTAGATTGAAGAGACTATATCACACTTGAATTGTTAATATGGCAATTAGCTTGGCTGCCTACAAAGTACTTGTTAATAAATATTTCATTAAGACTTTAGTTAAATAAGAGCACAGCAGGTTTATAAAATATAAACTTATGTGATCTTGAAATGGGCATCTAAAATGAACAGACATTTTTCAGATGAAGAAGTAAAGACAGCTAAGGAACATAGGCAGATGAAAACAACACTGAAATTTCATCTCACTCCAGAAAGATTGGCTGCTATCATGAAATCAACCAACAACAAATGCTGGAGGGGCTGAGGGGAGAAAGGAACACTTCTCCACTGTTGATGGGAATGTAGACTGCTGTGATCACTATGGAAATCAATGGGAGATTCCTCAAAAACCTAGGATTAGAGGTCCCATTTGACCCTGCTATTCCCCTGCTAGGTATATACATGAAAGAATTAAAAGATTCATAGCACAGCAACATATGTCAACCCATGTTTATAGCGGCTCAGTTTGTGATAGCTAAATCTTAGAAACAACCCAAATGCTCATCAGTGGGAGACCGCATACAGAACCTTAAAAAAAAAAATAAAACAAAATAGTACTCAGCCATTAAGAACAATGAATTTGAGTCATTTATACTTGAATGGATGTACCTTGAAGACATACTTATAAGTGAAATAAATGGGACACAGCTGTGTAAATAACATATCAATTCTCTGATATGAGAAACTGAAGGTATAAATGAGTTCCAAAATGTATGATAGATATTGTGAAATAGGAAGGAAATATTCAAAAGGAAAAGGAAAAAAGGGGCATAGGAGAAAATAAAAAAGGGCAAGAAAAATGTTGATAATGCAAAAAAGGAAACAGGGCCGGAGATTTAGCTCAGTGGTTCTGGTGCCTGTCTCGCAAGCACAAGGTCCTGAGTTTGACCCCAGTAACCACATACAATGCTGGGCGTGGTGACTCAAACCCACCAGCAATCAATAACACATACCACAGTACTGGGCGTGGTGGCTTATACCTGTAATCCCAGCACTTGGGAGGCAGGGACAGGAGGATTGTTGAGTTGGAGGCTTGCCTGGGCTACAAAGTGAACTGAGGGCCAGCCTGAACTACAAAGCGAAACCCTGTCTCAAAAAAAAAAAAAAAAAAAGAAGAAAGGAAACAAAGCTTATGTATAGAGGGATTGGGGGGTGTAGGGAGGCAGGGGAATAGGAAAAATAAGAATCAAGATGTTTTATATACTGGTACAAACTCTCAATGTTGAATGTGATCACATATTAATATGTGATCATAATAATGCCATTGGTACATTCGGTATAATACACACACACACACACCAATAAAGTCAATTTTAAAATGTAGTCAATATGCTTTCTTTTTGAAAAGTTTAATCATGGTAGCTTTTTGACAAAATTTATAGTACAGATAAATTTCAAATTTATTCATCTCTTTGAAGCTAAAGCTCCATTTCCTACAATAGTAATTCTAAAAGTGCAGTCCCAGGGCTAGCAGCATGAACATCACTAGTGCATGTTTGAACCATCAATTGCTCCATACTTACTAAATCAGATTCTCCAGGGTAGGGCCCAGAAATGTCAGTTTTAACAAGACACTCCAGTTATTTTGATGTATCTCAAGTATAAGAATACTGGTTTATAGTATGAGGGTTAACTTCAAGTAACGTTGTGTGTGTCCCAACCTTTGTACATAGGGCAATGAGTCCTAACATGTGTGCCTACTGGAATTACCTAGAATGCTTCATAAATGTTGACACTGTGTCCCAGTCTAGAGACAATGATTTTATTGGTCTTAACATGTACAGTATTGAGCTATGAAATGCTTAGAAGTCTCTCAGGTGATTTTAACCCTGAAGATGGGTATATCAAATACTATACTAGAGTAGCAAAAGCCATACTTCAACCCAAACACAGTAGAACAAACTGTACTTGATGGTATCAGAATGCCTGTTTGCATTTTAGTTCCTGTTCAGGTTAGATTTAGTTTGATTTTTGTTTTAACACATTTTGTTTGTTGCATTAATTCCATTATTTTAGGGGTAATCATTGTCATAATGAGTGACATATATAACTGTATGGTTTTATGGATATATATAGTTTTTTGAGTATATTAAATTGAGTTTTGTCTGTTCTTGAATCACACGTAGTATATGCATAAAATTCTATTAATTTAAAATACCTTTGGAACTCATCAATTTGGCAATATTATTGTATACAAGAATACTTATATTTTTATACTAGCAATGTGCAACTTCCAGTTGCAATAAAACAGTATAATTTAAAATAGCATTAGAAAATATGGACAAAATGAAAAAGAACTGACAAAAGATGTATGAGATATGCACATAAAAGTCTACAAAACTTTGGAAAGATGAGTTAATGAAGATCAAATAAATGAAGATATATAAACCTTATTTGTTACCCAAAAGATTAAATATTGCTCCAATGTCAGTTCTTCCAAAATAAATAGATTCAATGCAACCCAAGTTGTACTATTCATCTTTTTTTTAATCACTGAGACAATCCTCAAACCTTTAAAAAGGAAGAGTTTAATTTGGCTCAAGATTTTGTGAGATCTGAGTCATGGTTAACTGGCTGCAAACCAGAAACCACATGGTAGCAGGGAATGATGAAGCAAAGATACTTAACTCATGGTGGTCAGGAAGAAGATCAAGGGAATAATGCCTCAGAAGAAGGGGCCAGAGACAAGGTACAGTACCCAAAGATATGCCATAACTACAGCTTTGATTAAAAATGTCCCCCTCAACCTCATGAAATTCCAAATGCAAAAAATAGGGCCTTTATCAGGTAATTGGATCATGGGGACACTATACTCACTATATTCATCCTTTGATGAATTCATAGCTGAATGTGCTGATAGCAGGTGAGGTATTGTCAGAAGATTTGAATTACTAAGGGTGTGGGTTAGAAAGGCACATTCTTATTTCTAGTTTGTCCCTTCTTTCTCCCCCACCTCTGCTTTCTGACTGCCATGGGTTGAGCCAGTTCCCTCCATAGCTTTCTGCTGCCATGTCTTTCTGCCATAATGTAGGCCTTAGAGCTAGCCTATTATGAACTGAGCTCTCTAAAACTGTGAGCCAAGTAACTCTCTTTATTTAAATTCTGTGTGTCATTCCTTTAAATTATATGTGTCAGGTATTCAGATATAGCAATAGTTAAGTGACCAATACAGAAATTTGGTATTGGAGAAGTGGGGTCATTGCTAAAACTATACCTGACCCTGTGGTTCAGAAGACTTTAAATTTGTGGGGAGAGTTAGCAAAGGTTTGGGGATCTAAGTTGGAGAAATCTTAGAATGCTTTGAACAGAACTTGAGGGAAGATTCTAGCAAGAGCTCAGGAAACCAGAATGCTGATAGGAATCTAAACAAAAATGTCAAGCTTATGAGGTAGCAGGTGAGAATGAGGACTTTATTGGTAAATGGCCTAGAGTCTATGTTTTACATAATGGCAAAGAATTTGTCTTCATTTTGACCATCTCCTAAAAACTGTGAAGCTGAATTTAAAGTTGATAGATTAATTCATCTGGCAGAGAGCATTCCAAGGCAGACCAATATTTTGGTTGTATAATGAGTACTGCTGGTTGCTTTTAGCCACATACAGTGAGAATCAGGGAAAAAAAAAAGCAACAACAACAGAACTAAACAATTTGAAAATTTTGCAATTTGATCAGAAACAAAATATATGTAAATTTAAGACCAAGGACATTGTGAATGCTGAAAAGACTAATTCCATAAAAAAGAAGCCTGGTACTTTGCAGAAGGATAATAGGAAAGATTGCTTGAGGGCATCGTAGGAATTGATCAGATGACTCCCTCCTCCACTACTGGCTAACAGGTATAGAACAGTAAACTCTTTGAAAGTCTTTGTGTGAAAATCTGGTTTCCTTGCTCACCTTGTGCCTAGGGAAGTGAATCCTCAGTTTCAGTCATCCAGAAGCTCACTGGCCACTGTAGCCATATTTCCCATGAACCCAGCTATTGTTCAAACTGGTGGCAGACCTTGGTGTCATTCAGATGGCGCTGGTTTTACAAGCATAAAGAATGAAAGAGTTGTGAGTTCATGGAAGCTTCCACCCAAATTTCAGAGAAAAGCCTAGGAGGCCAGGCAATGTTCTCCTAAGAGGATGATGAATAAAACTGTGGAAGTGAAGGCAAAAGTATAGTGGAAATATCAAAAAGTTGGAGATTCAGGAATGTGGAATCTGCTGAGGGAAGCCACGGGCAGTGAATGGCAGTGAGCCAGCCCAGGAGAGAGGTTTTCTGGCCTGTAACCTGCAGGTCCATAGCAGTAGATTTCCTAAGCCATTTTGTGCTCACGTCTGGTCAACACATACCTTGGGCCTTAGGTGCTGCACATGGAGGCACAGGATGCAATTTTTTTTCTGCTGGGTTTAGGTATTGATTTGGTTTGTTCTCTCTCTTTTATTTTTATTTTTTTAGGTACCAATATCAAACTTAGGCCCTTGTACCTGCAATGTAGATGCAGTACCACTTGAGCTAAATCCCCAGCCCTGCTTTGTTCTAATATCTATGCCCACATTCCTCCCTTTTGGAATGGAAATATTTATTATATATCATTGTATATTGGAAATATTTAACTTCTTTTTTATTTTTACAAGGTCTTACAATAAGATTTATCTTGAGTCTCTGAGAGGACTTTGTACTGAGACTTTTGAGCAATAATGTAACTGTTAAGACTTCAATGATTCTTAGAAATGGACTAAGTCCATTTTGAATAATGAGATGGACATGAGCCTTTTGGAGTCAGGGCAGAATGTTCTGGTTTCTATATAATGTGTCCCCAAAAGTCTCATATGCTCAGGGCTGTGGCTTTTGGAGAATGATTGGATTATGAGGGCACTATACTTATTAGTGGATTAATCCATTGATGAGTACATAGCTGAAAGTACTGTTAAAAAGTAGGGCTTGCTTGGGAGATGTTTTAGTTACTTTCTCACTGCCTAGATACATATCTACCTTGGAGCCAGCCAGCCATTTATTCATTGAATCCTCAGGAAATACTAGTATGGGCCAAAGGAAAACTCTTCTTTAACTTTCTGGTATGAAGTATTTTGTTTCAGTGAGGAGGAAGAGGCTCAGACACCATACAAGTTCATTCTATAAAATGTGAGTAGCTGATCAGTACTCTGCAAAACTGTCAAGACTATAAAAGTAATAAAAGTTTGAGAAACTGTCACTGTCAAGAATCTAAGAAAATACAACTAAATATAAAGTGATATCCCTAATATATGTGGGGGTTGGGAAAAATTAAAGATAATCTGATATGGGATTTTTGTCTCAGTTATTTTTTTTCTCATTGCTGACACAAAATACCTGATTCCAAAGGTGAAAGGAGGAAAAGTTTATTTTGGCTCACTATTTATAGAGCTTTCTGTCCATAATTGGCTGGCTTCAAGGCAGGTTAGTATGGCTGAGGAGCATCAGAGAGGAAAAAAGTTCATAGCATGGAAGACAGGAAACATTAAAAGCAGCAAGTGTCAAGTGACAAGTGACCACAATAACTCTCTGTCCCTTATATTCTGTTCCTTTTACTCAGACCCAGGGAGGACTTTCCCATTATCCACTCTCAGAATTATGGCAAACCAATCAGTGGACTAATTTAGTAATCACACAGCCTCGATTCCATTATCACACACTTTAGATCAAGTTACCTCTGAAAAGCCCCACTTATGACTGCATGAGGCTTTGAGGGGGGCATCTAGACATGAGCTATAATAGATTTAGTAAGTACTAACATATCAATTTTCATTCATTAATTGTGATAATTGTGCTGTAATAATGTATGATGTTAAAAATAGAAAATGAGTCTGGAGTAAGAATTTTATAAATATAAATTTAAATGAAAATTTCTTAAGAAAAACATTTAAGGAAATAAATACAAATTAAAATTCAATTTTCAAAGCAACCTCAATGGAGGTTGCAGTCAGACTAATAGATTTCTTAATACATCAATAAATTCAAGTTTTATGACAGTATTTTATCTTTTTGACATGATTTTTAAATGCATATTCATAAATATTATCCCAGGAAAATATCTACTTATAATTAGTTGATTTATTTCAGCAATTTTAAGCTAATCATAAATTACAACAGAAAAATATTTCTTTCTATTGCCTCTAATTCTGTGATCTCATCAAAAATAGGAATGAGTCTTATTTATCTCTGTCTCCTCAGCACACACAAACTCAGGTTTGAAGGATGTGTGGTTAAAATGCATAAAGAGAATTAATTCATTGATTGATTAACATGAATGTCCAGCTCTGACAATTAGAATAATTACAAAAATAAAAAGTGTAGTAAAGGTGAAACACACATAAACTACAGACAAATAGAAATTCTATTTTAGCCTAGTATTTTCATAGGACCTCTAATTCACCTAAGTGGTTTTGCCTACTCTTAGAGATCTCTTTTAGATTATACATCTTAATACTAAATTGATTATCTTATAATTATTCCTTTGAATATCATGGTCAATGCTCAACAAAATGGCAATTTTAAGCATTTATAGGACATATTTAAATAAAATAACAATAGGCAAAAAAAAAGCCCAGAAATTTCAAACTTTTTTTAAGTTAATTTATATCTTTATTGGTACATTGTCTATATACATCATGACCACACTCAATACTGGAAATTTGTACCAATCTATGACACAATTTAATTGAATAGTCACCAAATATTTTCTATGCATACTTCAAAAATTTTAGTTTCTGAGGATGATGATTCTAAACAACATGTAAGAGTTTAACATCTTTTGGCAGTGAGAGATAAGACATCAAAGAAGACTTCTTTTCTACAAATCTTCAATTTTGAAATGTGATTTGATAAATTATGTAAGTTACTATTTCTCAAATCTACCTCCATCCTCTATTGTTACTAATTTTAGAAGGTCAGGGTCCATCTGAATACTTCCTGCTTCATGTGTCAACAGCAAATTAATCACAATGTTTCATATTCTAAACCCAAAGTATCTCTTCAATTAGCATACTTGCAATTGTTGTGTAAGCCTGTTGTGTAAGCCACTAATCTCTAATGAATTTTTTGTATTTGACTCTGTGTCCTCTGATTCATTGCCATGAGCAGCCAGAGAGATCATTATGGTATGCATATTTGATAATGTCATTGTGAATGACTTCCTGTTTTCTTGACATAAAGATCAAAACATTTATACAGCCTCTACTCCTCTGTACTGAGTGTTCTGGAGTATGGCCCAGACCTTCACTCTTCAGCACCAGGATCATCTTCTATTGACCATGAGAAAATCCACAGCTGTTTCTCCCCAGAGGTCACCCTGAATAATGGGCAACTAGCATCTAAGGTCCAGTCAACAGTGAGATATTCTAAGACCTGGCACCTTTGTCTCAGTTTGGGAAAACATCAAAGTGTCATCCTACTTGCTCTTGCTGTAGGTTTATTTGGTTTAGTTTCAAAATGTTCAGTCCATGGTCTGCTGGCTCCAAGGAAGAGCAAGGCACAATAAAGCTGCTTAGTTCATGACAGTTAGATAGCAGATCAGGGAAACAATTTCAGAGATGGGACCAGGGATCAGATATGCACCTCAAGGTCATGCCTCCAGGACTCACTCAAACACATACTGAAGTGTCCTTTATTATTCATTTCTCCCAAGCCAGTCAAATTCACAATAAAGCTTCACAATCACAAGGATGGTCATTTATTTATATTTTTATTTATTTATTTACTCATTCTTTCATTCATTATTTGGTGGTGCCTGGGATTGAACTGAGGACCTTGTGCTTGCCAGACAGGTGCACAGCACCACTGAGCTGCATCCTCAGACCAAGGATTTTAAATTATGAGTGAGTTGTTTGAGCCAGAGGACACTGCCCTTAGAGTTACCTCTAAATTTCAGTGCAGATATACAAAGAGGAAACCTGGACAAAACTAATAGTTTGTACTCAGAGATGAGGAGAAAAATGTTAGAAATTAGAATGGTATGGCTTTCTGGAATTTTCCATATCATTTTTTGCAAATAGAAAAAGGTATATAAATAAGTTCCAGTTGCTAGCTCTTCTGCTAGCTGTGGCCTGGACAACTTGCAGTGTGAGGAAGGGAATCACCACAGAAGCAGAAGGGAAACCATCCTACTATACTGCTTTCTGTGCCCTTTGTACTTAGCAACTTCTGGCAGAACACACCCTTAAGATTCATGCTGAACTCAATCCTAGCAAGTGTATGAAAAAAAAAAAACATAGTTCCCAGAAACAACATTAAAAAGGACATGGCTTTAATATGTTTCCTTTGATTCCAAGCAAAAGAGCAATCTCAACATGAAACTCTATTTTTTTCTCTCAGTAGGGATTGCTGAAAAGGGTACTGTTGTATAAGCTTGCATGCTGACAAAGGGACAAAGGGATACATCTTGAAGATCTGTGAGACAAACAGCAAATTGTGACCACTATTAATTCTATTTCAGCCAAGAGTGGATGCAGATGGTCTGGAGAGGCAAGGCCATGCTGAGGTCAATAGAACACGGGTGGAGGGTAGTAGAGAAAGCTGTCTAACAAAAGCAATGTACCTGTGAGTCCTCTGTGGTGCCCAATAAGAGAAAACACATTGTCAAAGGAAAGGCAAAGCAAAAGCAGGCCCGACTAAAATGAGTTTGTTTGTAACCACTTAAAAGAACTTGGCCTAGAGAAGGACACATTTCTGAAAATAACTACAACTCTAAAAACACAAAGGGAAAGGGAAATGAATGATTCAGTTTAGCTGGTTATAAACGAGTTCTCTTTCCTTATTTACAAATGCAACTGAGGATAATGTTTCAGTCATCTATGAAGAATGATGTATGTCCTGTGCTAAATGAATCGATTTTTACTATAGTTGCAAATTATTCATACATTCAATTTTATTTCCAGTTTTTTCTTAGATGGAGCCAGAGAATGTGGTTCTTTCCAGTGGAACTTTAGAAAAGGAATGTGCTCCAGACCTGGCCTATAAAATCCTTTCCACACATTCTTGCTATCTCCATTTAAGTGCAGAACATAGAATAGGAAACTCTTTCAGAATTTTACTGTTATAATTTTACTATTAGTAAAATCTTCCAAATGGCTGAGCTACATATATGAGACTCAATCCTTAAATAATTAAATAAAGGACAGCTCAAATGCTTATCTGACCCCATGGCCCCATTATATGTGTGAGAAACAAAGTGTTATAAGGCATTTAAATTTTAATGTGGTATGCTACAATAGCCAGGCTTCTCAGATCAACACATATGTGTAATGCAATGATAAAATAGAGAGTGGATATCTGCCTTAGCCCTGGGGAAAAGGGTGGGAAGTAGGGGAAGGTAAGGTGAAATTTGAAGATAGGATTCCACCAAATAGAATGAGTTACTAAGAGAACTACACTTTGGTATGTTCATAGTGTTAAGGGGCAGTATAATTTGGGAGGCAGCACACAATCAACAGGTAAGTATGTTTTTAGAACCAAGGCAGGCAAAATTTGGTCCTTGTACTAGGTTTGGCCTATTCTTTGTTTTTGTATAGCCTGCAAAATAGTATTTTTTATATTTTTAAGTGGTTGAAAAAAGTGCAAAGGTGAATAACATTTTGTATTGAGATTGTATGTTCACAAAATGCCTAAAACTGCCCCTCTCTAGAAAAATTTCCAACATCTGCTTTAGCACATGAACTTTATCTATGTGATAGACTACAGTTCCCATTTTTTATTTCCTCTTGAATCCATAACCTGTTGTATGACTTTGAATTTCATTCCACTGCATAGAATATGTTTGTCTATATTACATTCATTCATGTAGAATTTTACTCTGTTATTTGCTTCAGCCAATGGAATGTGAGAGAAAATGATAGGAAAACTGTTCCATGCTTTGACAATAATAGAAATCATATTTTTCCTTTTCCTATTTGCATTTCTATCAATATCATGGAAAAGACATGTCCCTCATAGCAAAATAACAAATATGAAGCAGAATCACATAGGCTGAACTTCATATCCTATGTGAAGTCCACAACACAACCACACCAGCCAATTTTCAGACCTCTCATAAATGCTTATTGTTACATGCCAGTGATGTATGGAATAGTTTTTAAAGTGGTAGTAACTGACTGATACATCATATAGCTACTAAGAGAACCTCCAAGTGTAAGTTTGCACATTGCTCATTATGAATAAATATTAGAGAATATTAGCAAGTTAAGGTAACTGTTTGCATCTAAAATGTCCCCCAGTGTCTTTTATTCAGAGGTGCAACTTTTGGAAGATAAATGAATCATGGAAGCACTATATTAATGAGTGGATTTGTCAACTGATGAATTCATAGCTGCCTATTCTGTTCTGATGGAGCTTTGTTGGAAGATTTGGTAACTAGGAATGTGACTTGTAAGGATGTATTATTGTCCTCAGCTTCTCTCCTGGCTCTCTTTACTTCCTGGATTCCATGATATGTACAACTTTCTTCTATAAAGTGCTGCCACCATGCCATTTCTGTTGGAGATCTCTGACCATGGACTAAACTCACTGAAACTGTAAACCCCAATAAACATCTCCTCCAAGTTGTGAGTGTGGGTTATTATGTCCCAGTGATGGAAACTACCTAATACACTGAGAATTAATCCTAAAGACATTTTATATTGGTAGTATAGAAATAACTTGTGTAAGTAACACTGGAGTAAATGCAAGGAGAAATCTTGGCTTTTTCTCTTTTTCCTGGAAATCTGAATAAGTCATCTGACATTTTTTCTCCAAAGTTAATTGTTTCTATGTTTACATGAAACTTTTCTTTTTATTGCTTTTATTGTAGCTGATCTTTTAGCCTGTCTAGTGCTTTCATTATTTATGACCTTCAATCTCTTTCTGATAGGGATATGACCCTCCCTAAAATCTGACCTGCATCATTTAGAACTTGAGAATCTTTAATTCCCTCATTCTAGGAAATTCTGGAATATTGAATTTATGCAACGTCTAAGAAAGAGATGCAGGACACCAAAAGCATCCCTTCCATGTTTCTTGGTTAATGCCTGGATGAACTGTCATGGTGACTGGGAAAAGGATAAAAATCAGACAGAGATTAAAAAAGCTACTGCTACATTGGGACCTATAAAAAACTTGTGAATGTTTGCTGTTTGCAAATGAACTCAGGAAGTTGCACCACTCACTATGGTGACTCCTTGGATATCAAAACGTAAATAAAATCTCTTTAATATTCTACAAACTGGGGTTATTCATTCTTTTACTCATCACAGAGGTATAAGATTCATAGTTAGGAAAAGAAGCATTCTGGGCATGGTAAAAATTAAAATTCAAACATTGGAAATGTGCTTTTTCCTTATTATATAGAGAACTCACTTTCTCTTGTTGTTGCCACCTGCCTTCTCACCACTAAAATAAGGCCAACAAGACAGGCAGGTTTCAGAAGTCTCAGCCATACTCAAAGAAACTGATCACCATCTGTCAGGAGGAGAATGAGATAGAAGGATCAATGTCTTTTGAAACACTTGAGTAATTCCAACACGAGAACAAATGTATGTCTCATTGTCTTTGGTCTTGTTCTTGGCAAACAAGCATTTTGCATATCACAAGGGCACCAAGAACCAGTAACCACCCCAGTGTAATAATAGTTGGGTGTATTTAACCCAGATTCACACATATACTAGTTATTTTTAATTTCAAAGTAACAGAAACCATTTACAACAGTAAGAATATTTATAGTCTTATATAAGTGAAAAGTTCAACTGATTTGTCTCTGTATGCTGCTGCCCATGTCAGCACTGGTGATTCTCGCAGAGATTTCCAGAAGCAGCTAGAGCTACATGCTTTCCCTTCAGGTTCAGTTTAGGAAAGAACACTTTCTTTCCTTTAACTGCTGGGTCATGTTCTGCTTTTAGTTTTATTTGTTCAATTTAGGTTGTCTCCCGCCCTCATCCCCATATTGGCCAATGGGAGACTCTCAGGCTTTGACTGGTTCAAAGCTAGATCACAACTCACCCTTCATCCAGTTACTGAGACCAGCATCTGGTTTAGGCCAATGATAAGTTGCCGCTAGGGTTGGGAGAAAGGATAAGTCTACACAGAACGCGTGGCTATTTACTAAATGAGGTTGGAGGAGGTCCTGTTAAGAAGGGTAGTGTATGGAGTAGCTGCTGTTTCACCAGTCGCTGAAAGTCTGCGAAGAATGGGGACAAAGCAGGAAATGTTTTCAACTATCTTTTGGTTGCTTATCAGTAACTGAGTAAAACTGGATTTCTCCTAAGAAGTAGTAGTCCCTCTGTGCTTTTTACCAAGTCATGAGCCATACAGACATATGGTAAATGTATCTAAGATGTAATCACTTTTAAAATTTTGGATTTTTTTCTCCCTTCTTTACCATTTTAGAAATAAAGGCACAACAAAGTGCTTGTACTGGGTCAAGCGAAAGTGTTCTCCCTCCCTCCCTCCCCCTCTCTCTGGATTTCTGATTGCTGGGTGCGTAGGGTGTTAAATTCATACCTGCAGTTGACTAGGTGTCATCTGGGGAGGGGACAGAACAGAAATATGACAGCCTAAGTGCTACATCTTCAGCTGTGTACTAGTTAGACAATGCCAGTTTTCAGGGAGTTCATCTTTCTTTCTTCATGGCTTTGACCATCTGTAGTAATGGAGATTTTTGCTATATTTTTGACCACCTTTGGAGTGACTTTGAATCACAGATCTCTGCATTTTGCAACCTCTTTGAGATGCCTCTTACATTTAGTGTTAGGTTATTAAACAGTCTATTGATTGTGAGGTTCAGTGTAAAAAACCAAAATGATAACAAACAAACATCTAGTTTGCTTTTATTTGTGATTCTAGCATCAAGCACACTCATAGCTATTTCTGAGGAGCTTAGCTGAGTAGTCTGGTTTTATGGACAGAAAATGGTAGAAGAAAGCATAAACAGAATGAAAAGTACATTGGTAGTTTCAAAATTACTATCCTGATGGACTTGAAATGGATGAAACTTCCTTGTTATACTGACTAGACTCTACTTTTTTTTTTTTTTTTGAGACAGGGTCTCGATTTGTAGTTCAGGCTGGCCCTCAGCTCACTATGGAGTCCAGGCAAACCTGGAACTCAGCAATCCTCCTGCCTCTGCCTCCCGAGTGCTGGTATTACAGGCGTGAGCCACCATGCCCTGCACTGTGGTATGCGGTATTGATGACTGGTGGGTGCGAGTCACCACGTCCAGCATTGTATGTGGTTACCAGGATCAAACTCAGGGCCTTGCACTTGCAAGGCGGACGCTGGAACCACTGAGCTAAATCTCCGGCCCTACTGTTGTTGTTTTTAAACTGGTCATTCCCAAATTCAGTGTCCATTATGTGGCACTTAGCAGAAGGGCTCCATTCTGGTTTGCTCCCACCTGCTGGCACCTAGTGTTGGAGACTGCTCAAAGCAGTGACTTCCCATGTGCTTTGTTTCATAAATAAAAAAGCCTACTGATTTAGAGTCAGACTTGTAGTGGAATATATTCACCTTTATAGATCCTAAATACTTGTACACTTGCTTTAGAAAAATGTTTAATACTGCTGAGAATATTTACTGTTTATATTGTTACCTATCAGCTGAGTGTTGTTTTGCTCAAGTGCGATGGAAATTATGAAATGGGCATGTCACTGACAGGATCCAAGGAGGTCCTCCAAAGAGGGGATGGGGACTCCAGTCCTCCCATAGATCTGTCATCTTTGTATCATGGGGAATGAATGTCAGAATGTGTCCATCCATGATGCACGGACAGAATTAGAAAGCAAGAGAAAACAGGGAATGGGCTTCAGCTTATGGAGGTGAAGGAGGCACAAGCCTGACAGAAAGGATCGGACTGCCCTGCTCACCAATGCATGGGACTAGCTTTGTGACTTTTCTGGGGTAGATCATGTGTATAACAGTTCTAGACTTCTCTCTCATGCTTTAGGAAATTTTCTTCCCAAATGATATGAAATATAGATTAGTGGCCAATACCCTTGAAAACTTTCTGGTGTTCACCCTGTGCCTGGTCCTTGCAATAAGAGTAAGGGAATAAAGAGAGGGTATGTTTCGTACGCAGTTACCAAGAGGGACAGAGAAAAAGAGATGACAAAAAAAGTTAGAAAGAGAGATGTCTCCATCTTTTGCGGCTCATGGACCAAGACCTGAGAATTCATGAGGGTATCAGTCTTACATTAGTCTCAGTCCAAGATATTTGAAAAGATTTCTAGAGCATGATAACTGTAAAACATACTTTTTCCTACTTTATTTTTTTATTTTTATTTTATTTTAATTTTTTTATTATATTTTTTTCCTACTTTAAGAAACTAGCATAATTTTCACCTTTAAGCCTGTTTATTAAAGATTGAACATGACTGGCTGGCACATTTCCTTTTGTCTGATTATCTGGCTAGGTATGTCTGCAAAAAAGAAATTGAGTAATTCCATTTGTACACTCTAAGCCATATTCTACTGTCAACTTGGCCTTTCTAGTTTAGTAAAAAGAAGTTCTTGAACGTGCATATATGTTAAAACTGAAGTTCTGAAGTTGAGAAAGAATAGCCAGCAATCTAGCAAACTCTTTTGGTAGGTTGCCACATCCCCCTTTGGAAGAAATGATCAAAGCAATAAAAAGTAATGGAGTGAAATTGAGAAAAATTGAAGTTAAGTAATTTAGACTCCATTGAAAGGAAAATCCACTATAGAAAGGTGAATACCCAGAAAGTTAGCAGCAGGACTTCTGGTTTACCAGGCAAAATGGACATTCTGAATTAAACATTAACATCAAATTGATCCAGGGCTGGTGATGTAATATTCACATAAATGAGCTTTATATAAATCATATTCTTTAGAATATTGGCTGCCTACTGCCAAAGGCATTTTAGTTCAACTGGTTCTCCGTCTAAATCAACAGAACAATTACATTTTTTAGGTCGCACAAAAGAGACTAGATTTCTCCAGGGGCCATTCCTAACAATACGCACAGGTTAGTTTCTCACTCCTTTTTTTATAAATTGAATTCTTTATTGGTACAATTTATATACATATCAAAATCATGTATAACATTGGGGAATTTGTACCAGTATATGACACAAGTTAATTCTCACTTTTACCCATATCCCTACCCACTCACCCCTCCTCACCCCCTTTATACATGCTCTTTTATTTTCTTTCTGTATCATATTTATTCCTTCCCCTCATCACATTCCCACACCAAGTTTCCTATAGAAATTTTGCACTCTATAAAAGCTGTCATATTTTCTAAAGCTCATTTGCATCTATGGGTGTTCATATCAAAGAGAAGATCTGGTAATGGTCTATCTGTGATCTACTGATTTCACTTATTAGTATACCCTCCAGGTGTCTCCATTTGCACCTAAATGAATCGATCTTGTTATTCTTTATGGCAGAGTAATACTCCATTTTATAAAAAAACCCACATCTTCTTTATCCACTCTCCATTTGATGGACATTTGGGTTGTTTCCAAGATTGAGCTATCACGAACTGAGCTGCTATGAACGATGGTGTGCATCTGTCTTTCCAATGTGAGTTTTTAAATTCTTTTGGGTATATTCCTAGCAGGGGAATAGCCAGGTCAAAAGGAACACCTAGTCCTAGTTTTCCGAGAAATCTCCACACAGATCTCCACAATGGTTGCACAAGTCTGCAATTCCCACCAACAGTGGAGAAGGGTTCCTTTCTCCCCACAGCCACACCAGCATTTATCATTGGTTGATTTTGTGATCGCGGCCATTCTTTGTGGAGTGAGATGAAATCTCAGTGTTGTTTTCATTTGCATCTCTCGAATGACCAGTGATGTTGAACATTTCTTCATATGTTTCTTGGCTGCTTTGACTTCTGCCTCTGAGA
>PVIC010014900.1:0-35924 GCA_004025085.1 Thryonomys swinderianus
CGCCAGCAGCGGTCTGCTCAGACTGAGCTCAGCCGGCCTGCTGTCCCTCAAGTCCCCAGACAGCCACGGGCCCTGCGGGGAAGAGGACACGGAGGAAACAGGACACCCTTCGTCCTGGCTGCCTGCGCCCTTCCCGGGACTGCCCCTTTCACAGAAAGAATGCTGCAGCTACATTCCTGGAGATGAGAAGCCAAAGGCTGTCAGGGCCGGTTTGTGCTTCTCCAGGAAGAAAGGAGACAGACAGGGGCGGGTCTGACCGGCCGCGGGTACAGAGAAGGACAGTAGGATTGTCGGGTCAGGAGACAGCTAATAAACTAGGATGTCTTTGATGTGGAAGTCACCAGTTTATTCAGGGTTGCCCCCAGACATTCCTTGAAATATACATTTTTGGAATTCTTCCAGAATAGCCTCAGCCCTCCACGTTACCGTTTTTTTCTAGCGCTCCTGGTTTTGATTTATCACTCCCGATGGATTCACCTTGATTTGTTCAAAATCCATCAGACACACAGAAGTGTTCTTCCTCTAACCAGCTGCTTGCTGCTCGGACCCTGCTGAGACGTGACCATGAGTACTTCCACCGCAGTCCAGAGAGAAATGCCCACCCCAGCCAGACCTGCGAAGCGGTGTCGCTCAACTTGGCCTTCAGAGAGTAACAGGGACTTTTCCCGTCACACTCCGGGGCCTGGAGGAAAGGCCGCAGGCTAGCAGAGAAATCCACACCACCCTCTTCCAGAAAAAACGAGAGAAGCTGGCTGTGGAGCTCACCATGCCCGCTGGCCAGGCCCTCAGGTGAGGGCTCCTGGGTCCACACAGACGGCAAAGTGGAAGGGACGGGGCTCCGCCTGTGTTAAAGAAATGAACAATTTAGAGCTGAATTCCAACTAATCCACACGTCTGTCTTAGACAAAAAGCATCTTTGAGTCGTAAAACGTTTTGTTTAGGGAGTTGTGCAGTGATGGTGTGGTTGGGAAATTAAAGTTACACTGGGGTGGTCCTGATTTGTGTGTCAGATCTGACACTTTCTCAAAAGCCAATTTTATAATTGTAAGAGAAACGTGAGGAGAGTCAGGTCTCCTCAGAAAGGTCAGAGAGAGGCGGAAAAGTACAAAAATTTGAAGAGGTGAGAGCAGATTAGGGCTTACGTTAAGAATGGCTGCGCCGTTGACAGTATTTCAGAGCTTTTTTACTGGAAATACACCACGTGTGCGGGAAAAGCACAAAACCAAGACCGTCCATGAGCCACGGCAAATAAAACACATTAACCACGTTAATACAGTTACCCGGCTAACGAAGACAGCTCCCCCTCCCCAAGAAGCACGCTGCGCACCCCCCAACCCTCGCCCACGTGTCCCCTCAAGAACGGCCACTGTCCCGTCCGCGTGGCGAACTTTCCTCGCTGGCCTCCATAGTTCAGCCGCCGTGCATGGCTCTCTCCACAACACAGTTTAGGTTCATGTGCCTTGTGAACTTTTATGTGCATGGAAACATGCTTCGTGCCTTTCTCACACCTCTGGCTCCCTGAGCGCAGCCCGTTTGAGAGATCCGCTCCTCCTGCTGTGGCGCAGCTGTAGAAAATGTACCATCCCCAGCGCGGGCTGCCGCACGGCACGGCTGCCCCACCATCCGTGGGCTGTGCTGTTTGCAGGGCAAGGCTGTGGTGACGTCGGGACACACGCATGTGGTGGTGCTTGTGTGTGTGCCCGCACCGAGGGGTCAATCTGTCGCACTCTCTCTTTCCAGAAGGGGCTCGCAGTGCGTGTGACCGCACCATTCCTAGTACTGTAAATCTTGTTGAAGGGCTCTGTTCCTTTGCACCCTAAAGTGTGGGATGGACATCCATTTTAACACAAGCCGTAGCTGGTACCCAGGACAAAAACAACTGCTGGTGCAGAGGGGCAGAAAAGGAAGTCCTAGACACTGCTGAGGGGAATGTGAGTTAGTAAAGCCGTTAAGGAGAACAGGAGAGTTCCTCAAAACACTACAAAATAGGCCTGTTAGCATATTACCCAGCTATCCCCCTTCCGGGTATATCTCCAGAGGAAACGAAGTCCATTCTGAAGCGATACCTGCAAGCTCATTTTTTTTTTTTTTTTTGAGACAGGGTCTCACTTTGTAGTTCAGGCTGGCCCTGAGTTCACTATGTAGCCCAGACAAGCCTCGAACTCAGCAATCCTCCTGCCTCTGCCTCCTGAGTGCTGGGATGACAGGCGTGAGCCACCACGCCTGACACTGTGGTATGTGGTATTGATGGCTGGTGGGTGAGAGTCACCACGCCCAGCATGGTACATGGTTACCAGGATGGAACTCGGGGCCATGCGCTTGCAAGGCAGGCGCCAGAACCACTGAGCTATATCTCTGGCCCCGCAAGCTCATATTTACTGTGCCACTAGTCACAGAAGCTGAGACAGAATCTGCTCGGGTGCCCATCAGAAGATGAATGAGTAAAGAAAATGCGATGTACATACACAGCGGAGTATTACTTGACCATAGGGAGGAATGAAATCCTACCCCTTGCAACAAACTGGGCATTATTTAAATGAAACACAGAGGTACCTCAGCTCACCGACTTAACGCACCCACCATTCTAGAGAAGGTGCATTTCTCAGATGGCTGAGTCAGAGCACATTTTTCCACTTAGATTTGTCTATCCTCTTTTACAAAACGCTTAATTGTTTAGATTGGTTGTTTTCCTATTGAAGTAGTTTTTATTTTAAAAATATTTTGAGGGCCAGAGATTTAGCTCAGTGCTTTGGGCACCTGCCTTGCAAGTGCAAGGTCCTGAGTTCGATCCCTGGTAACCTCATACAATGCTGGGCGTGGAGACTCACGCCCACCAGCCATCAATACCACATACCACAGTGCCAGGCGTGGTGGCTCACGCCTGTCATCCCAGCACTCGGGAGGCAGAGGCAGCAAGACTGCTGAGTTCCAGGCTTGCCTGGGCTACATAGTGAGCTCAGGACCAGCCTGAATGACAAAGCGAGACCCTGTCTCAAAAAAAAAAAAAATTGAATACATAAGTCTTTTTAGGTGACACATATTGAAAGTATCTTCCACCTTTTTAGTTTGGCATGTTGATCTCTGTCATGTCTTCTGATCAAAAGAAGCTTCTAACTTCAATTCAGTATTTAAGCACTTTTTCCTAGGGTTAGTGTTGCATGCAAGGATTCTCTATCTCCTCTAATGTTATGAAGATATTTTCTTCTCTTCTCAAAAGTTGACTGTTTCTCAATACTTGACATTGAGGTTCACGATTTATTTGGAGCTGATATGGGAGGTAGGGGTTAAGATCCACTTTTTCTAACAAGGTCAGCAAAACGATTCTCTCTCCAGTGGTGGGCAGCACTTGGTAATAAATCGAGTGGATGTATATACATGTGTCTGGATTCTACAATCTGCTCCATTTGTCTGTCCTCTTAGCAATATCACGTGGTCACAATACTGCTGTATTATAAGCCCTGAAATCTAGTAGATACAAGTCTTCATTCTTCAAGATCGTTTTGGCTATCCTCAACTCTGTATTTTGGTATGCATTTTAGAATCATAAAATATTCTTAACTGCTGGGACTTTAATTAAAGCTGTATTAAGCTTATAGATCCATTTCAAGAAAAACAATATTTTTTTTACTGTACTGAGTTTTCTAATTCATGAGCATAGTATTTGGCACTTTAATTTCTCTGAAAATATTTTCAATTTTTATTTGCTTTTACCAATCTTTAAAAGAATTTATTCCCAAGTATTAAAATTTTATGTTATTATAAATGAATATATCATTTTTTTCCTTTTTAAGGTCTCTGCAGGTCATGTGCGGATAAACTGAGAGGGAACTGAAAAATATATTCTGAATTTGAGAATTTTAATCAATTCAGAAGAATTTACAGCTATTAGCTCTTTAAATTTCTCTTCCCCACTGTCTTTAATGTGCTCCTAGAATTTTGACTAGGTGTGTCCTGGAAGCCCACTCTCTCGCTTCTCTTCTCGTCTTCCTTCCTGATACAGGATGTATGGAGAACCATGCTTCCGGTCACTAATTCCCTCTGCAGCTCTCTCCAATCTGCTATTTAAGCCAGCCTTTCTCACAAGATAATGCTTTGCTCCCCAGAAGACACTGGGAATTGCCTGGGGAAACATTTTTGGTTGTTCCAAGAGGTGAATGTCAGTGCTACTGACATCTAGTGGGTAGAAGTGAGAGGTGTTGGCAAACAGCAGACCTTTATGATAATTACCCAGCTAAATACTAACAGTACCAACTAGAGAAATGTCAGGGGTTTTGGGGGAGGAAGTGAGGGAAGGAGAGTGGGAGGGAGAGAGTGTTGGCATCTGTCTCACTCCTCTCTGGCAATATATGCAGAAGAGTGGAAGGAATTATTGGAATATATGCAGAAGAATGGAACTGGATTATTCTTCTTATTTATTTATTTCCTGGCATATGAAATAGAAAATTTCTCCCTCTTACATATTAAAGAATAGTGAGTGAGTATCTTCCCAAGAACTATTTCTGGCATCATTCTCCCATGACGACCATTCTTAAGCCAAAACTTCAGAAAGTTCCGCTCTGTCCCTTCTCCAGACACCCTTTGATCACAGGACCAAAGGCACATGCCCACCGAAAGCCTACCCCACCTTCTGGGCCAGGGTCAGTATCTTAACTACTTTCCTCTCATTGCTGAGACAAAATATCCAACGCTCAAAGTTAAAGGGGGAAAGTTGATTTAGTTCACAGTTTGTAGAGGTTTCGGCCCCTAATCGGCTGGCTCCAAGTCAGAGTGGCACATGGGGCAAAGGGGTGACCACTCGTGGTAGCAGAAGACAGTAAAAGCAACACGAGAACTTAACAGGGCCCTCCTGCCTCTTTTATCTTACCCAAACTACTTAGCGCACATAGTACTCAGACCCTTAAGCCCAGCACTCCTGAATCAATTCCAGCATCGCAGTCTAGATCCAGCTACCTCTGAAAGAGCCCAACTAAGACCACACGAGGCGTGAGGGGTGGGAACCCTAAACACAAGCCACGACACTCATGTTCCTGGGAGCCCAAGAGCTCCCTGCCCACAGCTCCGAGGCCTCCATTTACCAAGCTGTATGTTCGTTATCCTGGGCACGTTCCCGAGGGTGGAGCGGCCTCGCTGAGGGCACCATGAGGAGCCGTGTACGGGCAGTGTGGGCAGCTCAGAGACGGGCCTCCAGAGCAGGAGGAGGCTGGAGAGCGCCCACGCCCCCCACTCCCTCTGGCCTGCAACTCTGACCTTCTGGGTATTCTACGTTAAAATATGGCCCTTTGCCAAGATCAAAGCATAAAACAAGTTTTAATAATTCCTTACTTGATTTATACCCTTGAAATACTCAGATATATGGTATATGGGCCTCTTTTCATACTCAGGACCTCACTCTTTCCACCAGCATCAGAGAAAGTTCTGTTTCTATGTACTTTATCAAAGACCTAGTTAAATTTGTTAAAAGCCAGTCTTTCTGCTATGTGCACAGACGGTCCTCAGTTTATGTTGGGATGACATACGGATAAGCCCACTACAAACTGAATAACACAAACTGAAAATGCAAGTGATACACTTAACTGACCATCAAAGCTCAGCAACACAACACACTGTAGTGTCCAGGCTGCTTACGTTACTGAGCATACGGCTGACTAGCAGCTCCCCAAACATCGTGCCACACACCGGTGGCCCAGAAAAGCTCAGAATTCACGGTGCTGTTTCTATTGAGTGCCTACCCCTTCGACTGTTGGAAGGTGCAAAAATCATAAGTCAGGGACAATCTGTGTATCTGTCTAAATTATAGTCTGGAAGATTATGAAGAAAAATGTTAACAGGGTTATCTTCTACAAGGAGAAGATTCTGGATAAATGTCTTTCTTCTTGTTTAAGGGTATTTTCCAAATTTTTGAAGATAAACATGGAATACATATAATTTATTAAAAAGGGAAAGTGAATATTAATCAGGGTATACTTACCTGAAAAAATAATCCTATATTCTACTGTTTACGCTCTGAGGAGTCAATTCAGTGTGTGAAGCATGCTTTAGGCCATTGCTTTTACATTCTTTGTGTGAAAAAGAATTGTTGAGGCAGAGGCAGGTCGTCTGGCTGTGCCTACCATCGTAAAAACAACAAGACAGCTTCTATGGGCCCTGGCACCAGACAACCTAGAGGTCAAAGCGGCTTCGGTCAGCAGTGACGAAGGCCACAGAGCAGACAGAAAGACATTCTGCGGCCCTGTGTCTCAGGCTGCAGGGTGACGACCCTGTGAGGGTCACAGACACTGGAGCTGAGCTGTTGGATGCCCCACCCGGGCACTCCCTACCCCTCCCCCCCAGGACAGGGAGACACCCACAAGGCTCCTTTCTTCAGACTGTAATAAGAACGAACTGTGCACAGTTGTTCACACAATACCTCACATACATCATCTGATCGATTCTGTCTGGTTGGCGAGAGTGGGCGTTTCCATTTCACAGCTGAGGGGCTGTGGCTCAGACAGGTGCGGGGGCTCCAATGTGGTCACATGTAGGGAGTGGCGAAGCTGGGGCCTCAGTTCAAGCCTTCTACTCCTGAGTCCACTCTGCCCAGTCAGTTCTCCAGTCCGTTTTTCTTTTCTTTCTTTCTTTTTGGCCTATTCTTCCCTGTGGTTTTATTTTTTTTCCCTTTTCCAAAATCCTGATGATAGGAACTTGGTTCTCTTTCTCCTTCACTTCATAAAAATCTATCACATTCTTCCCCTTACCCTTTTCCTTATACCCACTTGAAGGCCAGAAGTGGGGAAAAGAAGCTGTAGAACGAAAATGCTGAGAATCACAGCAGTTTGGCATCATGGGCCAGCAGCACGGGGCCATTGTGTGCCCAGCAGGAAACACAGAACGCCATGGCAGTGTGTGTCATACAATGGTTTCTGAGACACTCTTGACTTGCATCATGTATCTATTCAAACTGTACTTTCAGAGCACTTCACATGCATCTTCTCCACTGATCTTATTATAGTAACTATATGACACAGATCACCACGGGCAGCAGTACAGAAGCTGAGGCTTAGAGGAGCTAAGAGACGTCCTCGAGTCCCATATCAAGTCTTCAAGAGAAACTTTTATGTACGAGCAGCATCATATAATAATTCTACATCTCTACAGATACTAATGCTCATTTGAATTCTTGATCTGGAAGAGTCAGTGACACATGGGTTAGTAGATCCTTAGCAACATTAACGTGATTGAAGCCCCCATCTCTTTCTGGCAATAATTTCACAAAAGATCAAAAAATGGTTGCTACTTACCGTTCAAAAGACCACTCTAATAATATCAGTTTTCCATCCTGTAGCCTTTGGCAAGATTCCCTCTTCATAGATGGCAATGCTGGCACGGGGCCCAGAGATGGCGCGGCTGACTCATAGGTCACTGCAGTTTATAAAAAGTCAGGATAATAAAAAGGAAGGCAGAGCTGACATCACTGGCAAGGGGAAAATTTTTGGTGCTGTACTAAGCAAACTAATTACAGCCAGCTCTGAGTAACAGGAGGAGTAGAGCTTATTGAACAAAGGCAGGCCTGAGGAGGAGAATGTCTACATGCAAAGTCAAACCCCTACACTGGGAGTTTGCAAACACTCCCAGAATGGTGCACGAATTTCTTGTTTATCCTAAGGTCAAAGGAAAAAACAGAATCTGGTCAAGCAGACACTTTCTAAGTAGGAAAAAGGAAGTGTTTGATGACAAAATAATGAGAATATACACACACAAATACACAAACACTGATTTTTAAATTGGCTTTGCTGCTCAGTTCCTGTCCAGAGGAAAAAGCAGCTCTTTGTTTACTAAGCCAGTACAATCTGAAAAAATATGAAAGGAATACATTTTAAGATAAGCTCAGCTTTTGAGTTCACTTGGTGAAAACCAAATTCATCTACAATTATTATTAGGCTCTGGACTGTAAAAGCCTCTAAGCGTTAAAAGCAAACCAACACTACCTTAAGTCCGTAAGGGATTACTCTTTTATTAGTATAGTCTTGGGATTAGTGGGAATGTCTGTCTAATGAATGCAGCTACTATATTTGAGCACATGCCTGAATAAGCTACTTGCTGATTGAAACCTATCTATTTATAAGCACTTCTGCATGTTGTGAAAAATCCATCCGCATTTCCACAGCATGGCACCCACCGTCTCAATAAAGGCTTTTTGGCATCTCACTGTAGAGTCTGTTGAGTGAACAGGCAGAAAGGAAGTGTGTTGCATTCACTTACCAGATTTTATTCCTCACTCTTGGCCAGTAAAGTAGAGCTGTCGTATCTAAACAGCAATTTAGACTGATACGGATGTTATAAGAACAGGAGAGAGAAGGGGAAAAGAAACACTTTTTATCATACTCACCCAGGGTTTTAAGTTAATAGATTCAGTATAACTTGGATAAATGGTCACAAATGGACCCAGCTAGCCAGGTCTCTGCCTGTTCATATTTAAACTAAGCCTGGAAAAGACAAGGATTTACCACATGTACTTGTTGTCATTTATGCTTTACACTTCTGCATCTGAATGGTACACTAACAGCACATCCAGGAGACACACACTCACGTCAGGGAAAGAACAGTTCTAGCGAACAATTAAAGGAGCCAGGGCCTCCAAAACTTGGGGTTCTCACTCTAGCGCACCCTAAATGAGGCCGCCCAGTCCATTCTGGCACTCTCCAGTTCTCTTAACCCGCCCCAACCCCTTCTGCTCCGACTTGATGCTCACTCTCCAAACTTCCTGAGACTTGGTTTTGGGTGGTGAGAAAGGGTTTTTCATCCCCCTGGAGTTTATTTTCATTCCTTTGTGCTCCCAGACCCATTTACTACGCTACCTCTTTGCAAAAAGGCTGCTGATGAATTTATTAACATTTTTAAAAGTAATAATCATAACAAATCACAGAGTATTATCCACTAAGACCTCACAGCAAGCCATCCCTGGATCCCATCATTAGAAAGAGAAGGCTGGTGGTGGCTAACTATTGGAAATTTCAGCAAAGCAAGTAGAAAAATGCGGGGTTTAATAGTCTTTGAATGTTGCTACTTCTCTTTCTAGAGCCCTGACCCTTGCTTTCCCACTGATACAAGAAACCGACCTAGTGAGGCTCTTCTGAAGGTGAAAGATGATGCTACGTACAATGCCTGAGACAAAATCAGAACTCAATACCTTGTGGTCATTGTTCTCGTCACTACACACGCTGTGGGAACGCAATAGTTAGAGGATCACATCTTTTCTGTTTTTCTAATTGACAAAGGTATAATGCTAAAAACAAAAACGTTCATGTTAGAAAACCAAAGCTGCAACGTACAGAAGATAAACAATTAGCCATAATAGAAAGACATGGAGCACCAAGACCTTTCATAAGTGATAAAGAGCTGTTTAAACACATGCGGATCACTAACTCTGAGGCTGGGGAAAGTGATATGAGAGACGGAATGGACTGTGCAGGGGAACTATTATCACCACACCCATTTTACAGATGAGGGAACCAAGTAGTTGGAAGCCACTCACAGGCAGGAGCCATGAGCTTGACTGGAAAATTTCGCACATACAGTTTGAAGGAGGAGCTTTTCCTTCTTTGCTTCCTCACACATTTTCTTTAATTTTAAACACTCATAGAAGTAAGATTATGACATATAACGGGTCTAGGTCATTTAAAAGAAGATATCCATAGTTGACCTTGAGAACATTCCACAGTTAAGAGGGTACAAGGAAACTGAATGGTGGTCCTCTCAGCACTGAGAGGATGAGGTAAAAGAATTCCAAGTTTGACGCCAGGAAACGTAGTGACTTGGCCAGATTGACTCAGTTTCAAAAATGAAAAAGGCCCACGGACATTTCTCAGTGGGAAAGCCTTGGGTTCGACGCCCAGTACCAAACAAACAAACAAACAAACAAATAAACCAGTACAGTCTCCTGAAAGCTTGGAGCCATCACAGCAGTGTGAAAGGGTTACGAGGAGACACTGGTTTGTTATTGCTGTGATCACTGAAGTCTTTCACTGTGAACCTCAAGGAAAGCAAACTAAGAACTAAACATCTGCAAAATCTGGAAGCTGTGCTCGTCTTCTACTCAATTCCTGAAATCCTTGTACCTTTCCACTAGTTCTTTTCTACTCACTTTCTTTTTTTTTTTTGAGACAGGGTCTCCCTTTGTAGTTGAGGCTGGCCCTGAGCTCACTATGGAGCCCACGCAAGCCTCGAACTCAGCAATCCTCCTGCGTCTGCCTCCCGAGTGCTGGGGTGACAGGCGTGAGCCACCACGCCTGGCTCTATTCACTTTCTACTCAGCTTGGTACTGACAGTTCATTTTAAAACTTTCTTCCGGCGCTGGGCCTGGTGGTGCATGCCTCAATCCCAGCACTTGAGGATCACCGTGAGTTCGAAGTGAACCTGACCTACACAGCAAGACCCTGTCTCAAAAAACAAACAAAAAAAATTTTTTCCATCCACCCATGCAGTCATGTATATCTGTCCATCACTCATCGTCCAACTTTCTCTCAATGGATTCTGTAAAAGATTTAAATAGACCCTACATGCGAACTCTCATCTTTTAGACTTTCTCACAAGTACTGTCTTTTTATAGGAGAAACTATTTGGGGGCATAAGGGAACATTATTTAAATATAGTATATGGTAATAGAAAAGAGAAGCAAATGGTTAAGGAATGAGCGCAGACAGTCCTGGAAAACATTCACAAGCAGAATTTGTTAAAGAAAGAAGTTTTAGTAGACCTTTTAAAATTCAGAGTGCCTTATATTTATGGATTATGAAATGTTAAAATTCCCAAATGCCATTGAAACTTACAAAAAAAGCAGGAATCACAATTGTTCACATCTTTAAATATGGAAAAAAAACAAGGGTCAAATGATTTATGCATGGGACCCAAAATTTAGCAACCTAAGCCAGTAACCGAATTCTTCACTATGACTTTTGTACTAAGATTATTAAGCTCAGCTGTTGACTCCAATATTTGTTTCCACAGACATTACTAAGAAACCATTTTACTTTGGCATTTTTGTATGGCACCATTTAGAGCTGCATTCACCCATAATAACCTTATTAAACAACATCTTTGGGGCTGGCAGTACACGCCCTGAGGAGGTAACAGCCTGGTTATTGGTGGCTAACAGTGCAGTTGTAATTTGGGTTATGTCATATTTTCTCTTGGATTTTCTTGATTTAGAAGTTAAATCATGCTCATACGTCCAGTTTAGCCAAGTTTGTATCTTTCTGACACAAACACAAAATTTCAAGAAGTGTAAATGTTTCCGTCTCCAAATCCATTCTTTTATCACTCTTGGACAATAAAGCAGCCAGTCTAATGATTCCACCAACTTGTAATATATAATTTTTTTTCCTGTTTAGACTAAGTTTTTCCAAAGAATGATCCAATTCATGTTAGGCGGCGAGAGAACAGACCTTACACTAAAAAGAAAACTTGTATTTTAGTCTTTGTGTGGAAATACCTCAAGAACAAAATAAATACTGAATTTAATTGTAACTAGGCCTAAAAAAATAATTTAATATGCTTCCGAAAGTGCAACCATTTAGGAGTACCACAAACACAAGAATGGCAGTCATGAAACAGGGGTTTATTTTTAAAAATTCAGTATTTTGTGTTTCAAACACACAAGTATGACAGAAATTCCAGAAGGTAGAAGCACCTTTTCAAGAAACTGTTCCCATCACAGTCAATACTGATTTCGAAACTGGTTGCTTCGGTCTTGAAGTTCTGTTACCAAGGTGTCCATAGCTGCTATTTCATCTGCCAACTCCCCGGAAATTTCTCCACTTGTCACATCTGTAAAATGTTGCTGTAACATTAAAAACAAAGCATAGCCATCAAGACAATGAAATTCCTTCAAAATACAAGATGGAGTATGAAATTAAAATGCCCTTTGCACAATAACATTATAGGTAGAAATGACAGTATTTGTTTGCTCACCATCATGGAAATGTGCAACTGTAATAATTGATGATGGAAACAGTATGTCTAAATTTAAAATTCAAAGGAGCTTTTTGTTGGTTTAAATTACTTTATTATTTATTTTAATGTCATACAATAGGTTTTGGATGAACAGACATCACTCAAGTAAAAAAATCTATTCATTGTATAAACAAGTACATTTTATATTTCATGTCATAATACTTTTTCTTATTTGAAAATTAATTTTGATATAGGGCTCAGAGACTACCAAGATTATCAAAATTTGGTATAGGTGAAAAAAACCTAGCAAAATAAAAATAAATGTGTGCTTCTCTCTGGACAGCACCATACTTTAAAGATGCCAACCATGCCTAAAAAGACTTTGGAAGGCCTTCCGAGGAACTGTTTCCTGAGGCAACACAGGTACCCAAGAAAATCATTTTTATGCGTGTATATCACACATGTGACTGTGTTTTAATCAGAAACATAATTTATTTAGCTTTCCATGTATCTTTTTCCTCAGACATCACCAGATGATTTGTAGAGCTTCTCATAACAGAAAACGCCTTTTAGGAAAATAACCTGAACTCATGCAGCGTATTTTTTAACTAACACTGACAGTGTTTGCAAATCCTAATGAATCTGCAACAATTCCCTGTGAAGAAGGAAGCAGAAAGAAACTGAGGCTTAGAAAGAATGAAAAATTCTCTGAGTGTAAGAAGCAAAACCTGCTCTCTCCCTGTCTAGGCTCCCTCCCGCCAATCTGGCTGCAAAGGATACAGTGACTGAGAGCTAATAAAGGGCCAGGAGTCTTGCTATCCAAGACAGCACAGACCGTGCAGCTTGTCTATATAAATCTCTTAGAGCAGTGATCTCTGTGTGTTTGTTAATAAAGCATTTCTTTGTTTAACAGGAGAGACTAGTTCTAACAGTTTGCTTTCTGAAGTTTTTGGCCCAGCAAGAAAACACTGGAGATTCCTGCAAACCAAGCCTTCTTCAAGCTAGTTAATACAGTCATTTCAATTCACTTTCTTTTTTAAAAGTGAGCTTTTGAAATGTAATTCAGGGGTGGGGCCGGGAATGTAGCTCAGTGGTGCCACAGCGCCTCAAGCTCATGAGTTCCATCTCTAGTACTCCGAAAGGAGAAGAAAGAAAAGATGAGGAAGAGGGGGAAGAGGAAGAAGATGAAGAAATGCAATTCAGCTTAGCAAATCTAATTCAAAAAACATAAAAGGTATATATGATGTACTACAAAGCCAGAGTTTCCAAAGTATTATTTGCAAAATGTGCTTTTCATTAGGAGGCAAATTTTCCCATTTTTTGAATGATCCACTTGTCATCTAATCAAAACAAACTCCACTATAAGTGATGTTCTGATGCATTATTTCTAGTATTTCAGAATCTACCACAGGAAGGAGAGATGGTCAGTACCAGTGCAGACAATGCTAAGCTAAGCAGCTGCAAATCTATGTAAAAATAATAACTTACAAGAAAAAACTTTGCAGAAATGAAGGGGACTGGAGGTGTATATCTGCAGAGATAAACAACTATAGGTGATTCTGTGATTTAATCAAAAGCAGAAAACTTAGCTCCTGATTTGGAAAGAAGACACAGAAAAGGCTTGCTGATTTGACTTTCTATGAAACAGTTCTCGCAAACCTCTGAAATACGTAACTCTGAAGTTGTGCTGTTGAGCTGGGAAGACACACAGTTTGGCTAAATAGAGATGTTAAGGCAAGTTAGTTATCTACAGAGGCAAGATTATGCTTTCATCTGCAGAGAGCAAACAATTAACAAAAAAGGCACTCTCTAGACATTTTTTAGAGTGAAAGGGTTTCCAGAAGTGATGTCTATGAGCCACAGACTTTTTCTCAGAAGTGGAACAAATTAATTTGCAACCCAAGATTAAATGATGAAAGTAGGCAAGAAGATATGACATTGTGCTATTCATTATGCTCCTTCAATTTTTCTTCCAGGGGTATAATCCATACCCAACTGCATGAAGTGAACAGATTTCTCAAGCTCTACTCAAGATCTGAATCTCCATCTGTCACAAACAAAAGCCAAGAATCCAGTTTAAAATCCAATTTATTTTTCAATAAAAGAAAATACGATGTTACTGTTGTTGATGAACAAGTAGTAATATTCAGGACGTTGTAAGTTTGATGAGGTGGTTATACTTTTTCAAATTGAAATAGACATGTTGTAAAATTAAAAGTATCACCAAGGGGCACTGAGGGTATATGTGTCTCACACAGGAAAAAGCGTAACAAATAGAAGAGCACTGTTAAAAATATTCAATTCCAGGGGCCGGAGATTTAGCTCAGTGGTTCCGGTGCCTGCCTTGCAAGCGCAAGGTTCTGCGTTGGATCCCAGTAACCACCTAGAATGCTGGGCGTGGTGACTCACGCCCACCAGCAATCAGTACCACATACCACAGTGCCGGGCGTGGTGGCTCACACCTGTAATCCCAGCACTCGGGAGGCAGAGGCAGGAGGATTGCTGAGTTCGCGGTGGCTTGCCTGGGCACCATAGTGAGCTCAGGGCCAGCCTAAACTACAAAGCGAGACCCTGCCTCAAAAAAAAAAAAAAAAAATTTCAATTCCAAGACTCCTTTTGGCACAATCACCCCATGAAGGGTTTTATATAAAAATATAACGTGGGTCTAAGTCTGCCTGATGTTCAAGACAACTCAAGAACAGTAAGTGGGTACTGAGAACATTTTGCCACATGATCATCCTAATTAATTCGCACATCGATCTCACCTTTGCCTTAGATAGTAAGCCCCGTAAGTTGAGTCGAGCTGAAGAAAGCACCTGTATAGCTTCTTGAGGACTAGGTTTGTTTTCACTGCATTTTATGGCCACTGCAAGATATATATAGGAAAACACCCATTAAAAACTGGTAATAATTTATAGCTAAAAAACCAACTATTTAATTATAATTTTACAAAATATTTTACCTAGAAAGTTTTGATTCTTTGCTAAATTCTTCCTTTATCTTCCTCCCCACACCCATGAAACCCAGGCCCTTATACATACTAGGCAAGTGCTCTATCACTGAGCCACGTACATGCCAGCCCTCTTTATCCTTATGGACGAAGCTTATTGCTAGGGAGAATCCAGAGGAAAACAGAGGTCTTTGCTGAGATGCAAATCACCAGGAAGAAACCTGAAACACTCTTTTTCTTTCTTTCACTTGCTCTCTCTCTCTCTCTCACACACACACACACACACACAAGGTGTGCAGAGACTTGATACCTTGATATCATCTATACACTGTCCCTCTAGGAACGTGACCAAACCACATCTTCTTGAATGGTGCTGTACACACTGAGTATGATAGTGCACTGAGCCCTACATACCTGACAGGTCACTTTCACTGCCTAGAGCAGCGATGGCGAATCTTTAGAGCTAACAAATAGCCCACACTGCACAACATGTACTATAGGCTTGCCACCACTGCCCTAGATCATAGATGGATAGAAAATATCTAATCAATTGCTAGAGGCTGCCTGTGCCTAGCAAAATAGTTTTTATTATTAATTAATAATATCTTTCCTGGCCAGAATTAGATTTGACATTTCTATTTCACAATAATGACTAGACTTTGAAATTGTGTAGCTAAATGGTTGAAAAGATGTATGCTAATTAGCAAAGGTAATCCCACTCTCAGAGGGCTTTGATGGGCCAGAGATGGAGAGGATTTTGAAGTCTGTTTCTCTGAAAAACCATGGCAGGGATATCTGGGCCGCTTAATACCTAGCAGCTTACATCGCACAGAGCTGTGATTCTTAATCTTTTGTTTTCATTCTGGGAAATTACAGTAAAGACACATGTTCTAATAGTTCTCTCCTCAATCCCATTTCCAAAAGGCATTAAAAACAGAGGGAGAGGGCCGGGCGTGGTGGCTCACGCCTGTAATCCCAGAACTTGGGAAGCAGGGATAGGAGGATTGCTGAGTTCGAGGCTTGCCTGGGCTACATAGTGAGCTCAGAGCCAGCCTGAACTACAAAGTGAGACCCTGTCTCAAAACAAAACAAAACAAAACAAAAAACAGAGGGAGAGGGGAAAAAGAGAAATAACGTGTTATTCCAAATCATCAGAAAATCCAAGAGATAGCACCTTCTCTCTACAGACTGCAGTTAAATTCCATAAATGTTATTTCTAAAGTTCCAGACAATATGAATGGGCACACAAGGCCAACACTGCCAAAAAGGCGTCTCAAATACTGTGTTGAGACTGCAAGATATTCCCACAGGCCCTGAAGGGCATGGTGCCCCAAGGGGACAGATATTAAATGTGTTTTATTTTCTTTTCAGAATTGGGTAGGGTGGGGACACAGTCCTGGGGAGAAAGACAAAAAAGAGAAGAGAATAAAAGAAAACCCAGCCCACTGTTTGAATGCTGCTGTACAAATGAAACAAAGACAAGGTTAAATTTATCTTTATAAATCTAAAGTATCAGCCAGGCAGCAGATAGCTATAACCCCCGCTACTCAGGAGGCCAAGATAGGACAATTCCAAGATGGAGTCTAGCCTGGGCAACTTAGTGAGACTGTCTCAAAATTTTAAAAAGAGCTAGGGATGTAGCTCAGGGGTAAAGCACTTGCTTACCACAGGCAAAGCCTTGGTTTCTCTCCAGCACTAGAGTCAGTGAGTCAGTCGGTCAGTCAAAAGCATCACTAGAAACCAAACCTAGCACTGACTCAAACTTAAAATGCAGGAGCATCAACACATAATGCTTTAAAAGCTCAGGAGAACTGTAACAGGCCTGGTTTTTCTCTAAGTATTGCCCTGATGGGAAAATGACAATAACAGTTTAAACTGAATTTTAAGTTGCAAAATGAAGATCCCTCCTGAAGTATTTCTTTAACCTACATATTTATAGTTGACAGGTTTAATATCAGCACTTGGTGATTACAGAAAACATCTTGGCTTTACCGTTTTACAATGCTATTAGTTTACAAGAATAGCTCAGTCTGCAAGCTGAAGAAGATAAGATAAATTCTTCAAAGTAAATCCCACTCTGCTAACTATGTTCATTATGCGCTTTAGCGTGGGTCGTGGGTCGTCTCCCCCCCAGAGCACTATACACACAAGGCCACAGGCAATGGACTCAACCTTCTCTCAGGCCACCCTCCATAAAGCCAGCACAAATCACATGAATTCCAGCCACTCCTAAAACATCCTTCTTCTAATCTATTGGCAATTACCTCCAACTTTTGTTACCTACATTTCAGCTGTACAAGAGTTCAGAGCCTGTACCTTATCTGCAGTGGCTAGGTGGTCCAGGAAACTTGATAGGTCTATTCTTTTTGGTAGAAGATAGCAAAGGCCATAAGTCAAATTGAGAACTACCAAACCCATTTCTAAACTAACTCAATGTTCTGTGCCTTGCTGATAAGCAAGTTAAACTTTATCCTTGTTCTTCACTTTTATTAGTTTTGAGACCTTTATCATATATTCCAAATCTTCAACTTCAGAAGATAGAGGATGGGGTAGGTCAGTGAAGGGTTTAACATTTAAACCAGGTGAAAAATATTGATGTGTTTAAATAATTTCATTTATTCTTCCTAACAATCACAGATAGGAATTACGCCCATTTTGCCTAAACTAAGGCACAGAGAAGTCAAATAATCATCTCAGTCATCTAGGAACATAGACCAGCGTGGATCCTAGAGCCTCAGCACCCCTGATTTTGTTCCCTGGTGACTCTCTGTTTACTGTCACTATTACTGGCAAGAAGAAGTTAGGCAGAGTTAACAGAAGGACTTTAAGATGGGTTCATAGTTTTTGTGATTTAGTTTTGTTATTGTTGTTTTTTGTTTTTGAGACAGGGTCTTGCTTTGTAGTTCAGACTGGCCCTGAGCTCACTATGTAGCCAAGGCAAGCCTTGAACTCAGCAAACCTCCTGCCTCTGCTTCCAGAATGCTGGGATTACAAGCATGAGTCACCATGCCTGGCATTGTTGTATGTGGTTGCTGGGGATCGAACCAGAGACCTTGAGCCTTCTAGGCAGGTGCCGGAACCACTGAGCTAAATCTCTCCAGCTTCTGTGATTAACAGTGGGGCTTTGTTATTTCATGAGAACTGTATATTCAGGACAATACACACCCATATTAAAAAATAAATATAAAAATGAATTACTGTATTTAACTGGTATTTTTTCATTAATGCAAATAATTATAAGTTTTCTTTATCTGGACTACATATACCAAACAGCCAAACAGTTTGTATGTAAATTCTTTCCCTTTAAATTATACTCTATAATTTTTTCCAAAGACAGGGACTAGATTTAGATTGCATTTTGTATTTCTTTTGCATATACCATAGCTCTTTTATATAGCTGTACACTCCAGAGACCTACATGTTTTATGAAAAATAGTTAATTAGGAGGAATAGGAGTAAAGAAAAATTAATAGATTTCCTTAACACTGTGTAATCAATAGACTATGTGGAGTGAAGGTTATTTACAGTTCTAAAGGTATTTCAGCTCTCTGAGTTTCTAATTCCTGTCATTTAGTCAAACAGTACTGAAGCCTTTCTCCAGTTTCTCCTTATTGTTCCAAAGTACCTGTTTCATAGTAACTGTGTATGTCTTTTGAATTAAAAATAAGTTTCAATATAACAAAGTAAAATTGAAACTATTTATAATGAAACCTGACTTTTTACTACCACTTTTTTTTTCAACAGTAAAAAATACATTAAAATATGCATGGATATCAAATACCATACGCAAGCCCTAAGGCTCTCTGAACGACTTCCTTAAATGAAGGGATATCTTTCTCCCAACAATTGGACTGTGTGTCGCACTTGTATGCCTTCAAGAGATACTGGAATGCCTGAGGAAAGAGAAAGAACAACATTTAGAATACAGTAGAATTCACATTTCAAACTCTTCCTGGAAGTCATATGGGAGTCATTCCAACGTGAAAGACCAGCATCTGTGTTGCACAGCACAGTCTCCATGAGTCTCCTCACAGGAAGGGTGGGGACGCACATGAAATAGCAATTAGCAATTACAAGCAATCAATGGATGTAGCTGGGCAGATACTTCTCTCTAACTAAAAAATGTGAGACCAGACGTGGCCGTAGATGAGAAGGGTGCAGATTTTCTCAGCATCTGTAGCCAAGAGAATGAGGTGAAAACTGAGGAAGTGCTGGTGGGAGTGTAACTGCACACGTGTTTGAAGCACTCTTCCACTTCCTTACAAATGACCTCTTGAGAAGTCATAGATGAGAGCATTCCCTTAGAGTACCCTGAGTTTCGTGTTTGTGAGAGGACACAACCCAAGAAGGAATGGAAGGCAGAAGGTAGGAGCGTGGGCGTCTGTGCTCTCAGGCTGACAAGACAGTGGCAGACCCAGCTGTGTGGACGGGGGAGGACAGAGCTGCTGAGAATCCCACGCTCTGGCTGTACCGTGGCTAATCCCAAAGCCATGCAAGGAGTACAGCTGACTTTGTGGATGTTTCGAAAAGAGAAACGAAACAATTATTCCAACCGTGGAAGTCCTGGGAGCTCCTTTAGGTTGTGAGACAGAGGCCTCATGAGGCACAACTGGACCGTACCTGGTGTTCTGACGCCCTTGTGATTTTAAGGGCAGGACAACCGTAAAGTGCTTCCTGTTTAGACTTTCAAAGTCCTTCTCCAACTGTCCACTAGCTCCTGTTACTTCTTCAGGTCCAGCCCTCATCCTGAGCTTGTCCCCAGTGTGTCTCGGGTCAGCAAGGAGATAACAGGGAGAAGAGGGTGTAAAGAACAGGAGCCGGCTGCTCGCTGCAGAGCTAGTCGGGTAGCAGGTTAGAAACCCTTCTGCGGGAACCGGAAAGCAATGATGTGAGAAAAATTCATAGAAATTAAAGACTCAGTTCTAAGTCTCAACTTGCCCATAATTCGAAGTGTTTATGGTAAGGGCAGAATCAAAACTGAATTTGACCCTATCAACTTTGTCTTTCAGATCACCGGACTCTTCCTTCACCCATCGAAAGAGGCCGGAAGGAGGCCCTACCTTCTCGTTCTCCTCCGGCTTCTCGCTCTGCCCGTTCCCGCACACTTGCGCGTACAGCCTCCAGATCTCGCCGTCGCTCGTCACTCTTGACGTCACCCTGCCGAATAACTCCTGCAGCTTTCCTCTGAGGCCAGAGGCAACGTCCCCACTTCGATCGGTCACCCCATCGGTCACAGCCCGGACCAGGATTTTGAGGACCTTAATAAAAATTCACAGAAGCAGCAGGTGAGCCAGAAAGTCCCAGTAGTGAGGAGAAGCAGAGAGCTACCCGGGAGCCTCTCACAAGTGCGGAGTCCGAGTTTAGGCCTGACGCGGCACAGGCGCAATCCCAGCCCTCGGGAGGTGCAGGCGGGAGGCAAGTGCGAGTCCAGCCTGGGAACTCGGTGACTCAGCAAGGCCTTGTCTAAAATTTTAAAAATGTAAAGGTCTGCGGTTGTAGCACACTGTGTAGGCTCTAAGTCCAGTCTCCAGTAAAATCAATCAATCGATCAAATCCTGGAAAATAAATAAAAGTCAAATCATCCTCGACTGCTCTCTAGAACGGCCCAGTCAGTGACTGAGCGCCTCTCTCCAGACCTCTGGGTGCCCCGGGCTCCTGTGCTGGTTCTGCTTGAAATCTACCTCTGTGTCCACGGCAGATGCGTGCAGCACATCATGTTCACATTCAACTGAGGGAACAGGTGCATGCACTTCACATATCTGCATCCTTGTTATTCATCTTCCCTGGCCTCCTCCACACTCTTTGTCTCTAGACTCCCTTTATAATTGCAAAAAGGATGTGTCTCCACCCCTCCAAAAAGAGAAAAAGAATAAAAAGAACGTGAGCTCAGGTTCGCAGCCCCAATTACATACATAATGAAAGTGGTTAGGAGAACATTTGACTGTGCTTTTTCTTTCTTGTTTGGACATAATGCACTGTCTCTGCCTGTGAACTCAGAATACAATTTCACACGTGCAATTTTGAATCTAAAAGTAACAAAGTTCATGTTACAAACCCACTTGTGGCTTTAAATCTAAAAGGAACCATGCAGGAGAAACAGTATGAATGCATACTGCTTACTGAATTCAAGTGGTCACTCTAAGCATTTCAGCATGTTTTGGAAGGGATGGTTTATTAAAATAGCTCCTATCATATACAAAAAAAATACATTAAATTAGCAAAATACTGCCTGTGGGATCTCAAAGCTGGTTTAATTAACTCAGCCTTCAGTTCAGCTTACTTGAAGAGACGATGACAGAAAGCTTTGATCCTCTTGCCACTAAGAATTCACATCTGTACTCCTGGCATTTGAAAGGAAAAAACTTTTTTCTTTTTTATTGTTATTATGTTTGTCCTACATAATATTTACATTTGTTTTAGTACAACTGGTAAATATCTGTATCATATCTTGATCATTTTTTAGCCCTTCCTCCCTCCTCCATCCTTCTCCCACCATCTGATCTTATCCCCAACTCTTGAACAGTCTGCCTCCCTGATTCCTAACCTCTTTTCTTAATGCTTTAATTAATTTACAGTTTGGGTTTCTCACATAATAGAAACCATGTAATGTTTAACATTCTGTGTTGACTTATTTCACTTAATGTTATGGGCTCAAGATCATCCATTTTTTTTTGCAAATGACATGAATTCATTCTTATGGATGAATAAAATTCTATTTGTATATATGTACCTTTCTTTCTTTCTTTCTTTCTTTTTGAGACAGGGTCTCACTTTGTAGTTCAGGCTGGCCTTGAATTCAGCAATCCTCCTGCCTCTGCCTCCCGTGTGCTGGGAACACAGGCATGAGCCACCATGCCCAGCACTGTGGTATGTGGTATTGATGGCTGGTGGGTGTGAGTCACCCTGCCCTGTGTTGTTGTATGTGGTTACCAGGATCGAACCAGGAACCTTAAGCTTGCTAGGCAGGCCTGGAAACACTGACCTAAATCCCTGGCCCATACTTTCTTTATCATTTGGCTGTCGATTGGGATCTAGGCTGTTTCTAGAGCTTAGCTATCATAAAGTGTGCTGGGATAAACATGGGTATGTATGTGTCCCTAAAGTATGATGACTTTTCAATCTTTCAGGAATATACTTAGCAGAGGAAAAATGAGGTGATGTTCATGTGCCTGTGTGCGTGTTGGAGTGGGAGCTGGGGTGAAGAGATCTGTAGGCAGGGGGGGCTGTAGGTAGAAGAGATACAGAATTGCCTCCTCCCAGTTCACATGCAGATAACATAAATGCAGGGTGACAGGCTGGGATATTCCCTATGTGCAGTTAAAGCAGTGAAATACAGATAATGTACAACTTATCATCTTAACTATTTTAAGTGTACAGTGTATTAAATTCATCCATAATGTTATGAAACAATCACCATCATCCATCTCCACACTCTTCAAACCCTATCGCTTTCAGCAGTAACTCCCAATTTCTCCTCAGATCTACTACTTTTCTGGTTTCCAATTTAGACTACTCAAGATGCTTCCTCTTAGTGGAATCATACAGTGTTTGTTTTAGTGACTGGTTTACTTCACTTAGCATAAAGTCCTCAGAGTTCATTCATGTCATGGCATACATTAGAATTTGCTTCCTTTTAAAGGTTGGAACATTCCATATACCACATTTGCTTACCAATTATCCACCACTGACCAATGGTTTTTGATTATTATATCCAGGCTTTTGCTATTGTGAATAATGCTGACAGGAACATGGGCAGGCAACCATCTGTTTGAGATCCTGCTTTAAATTATTTTGGATATATATCAGAAGTAGAATTTCTGGACTATACAGCAATGTTTGTTTTTAAGTTTTTTGTTTTTTAGATAGGGTCTCACTTTGTAGTTCAGGCTGGCCCTGAGCTCACTATGGAGCCCAGGCAAGCCTGGAACTCAGCAATCCTCCTGCCTCTGCCTCCTGAGTGCTGGGATGACAGGCGGAAGCCACCACGCCCGGCACTGTGGTATGTGGTATTGATGGCTGGTGGGCGTGAGTCAGCACCCCCAGCATTGTATGTGGTTACCGGGATCGAACTCAGGACCTTGTGCTTGTGAGGCAGATGCTAGAACCACTGAGCTAAATCTCCAGTCCTGTTTTTAAGTTTTTTTGAAGAAAAGACTAACACTGTTGTCCATACTAACTGTACAATTGTACATTACCACTAACCAGTGAACAAGAGCTCAAATTTCTCAATACTTGTTGCTTTCTGGGTTTTTATGTTTGTTTCTTTGATAGCAGCCATCCAAATGGGCTGAGGCAGCATCTTCTTGTAGTTTTGATCTGCCTTTCTTTAGTGTTCATGATGTGCTTTTCATGTGCTTGTTCATTTATTTCTTTGGAGAAACATCTATGAAAGCCTTAATTCCATTTGTAAATTGTACAGACTTTAAGACTGTTGTTGGTCTATAGATGATGATTTGGATGGGTTTAGTTCCTTCATTCTGTTCATATATGTGTGTGTGTGTGTGTATATAAAATATTTGTACACATCTGTCTGTCTTAATCCAAGGGCCACACTGTTCTGACTGCCATACTTTGTGGTAATTTCTGAAATTAGGAAGTGTAAGTTCTCCAGTGCTGCTCTTGTTCAAGATTTTTGCCTATTTTGAGATTCCACATGAATTTTAGGGTAAGGTTTTTTTATTTCTGTAAAAACTATAGTGCGATTTTTTAAAGATGGGACAGTGAAATCTATAGATTACTAGGACAATATTGACATTTTAATGCTAAGTCTTCCAACATGTGAACACGGGCTATGTTTCCATTTATCTGTGTCATTTTCAATTTCTTTCAGTAATCCTTTTTTTAGTTTTCACTGCATAGCCTTTCTCTTCCTTAATTTAAATATTTTATTAGTCTTGATTCTATTACAAATAGAAATGTTTTTATAATTTCCTGTTTGGTTATTGTTAGTGTACAAAACTACAACTGGTTTTTGTGTGTTAATCTTCTACCTTGTTACTTTGCAGAATTCACTATTAGTTCTAATGTTTTGTGAAATCTTCAGGATTTTCTCTACAGATTATATAGTAGCTCAGTTGTAGAATACTTGCCTGTCATGTGTAGGTCCCAGGTTCAGTCCTCAGAACAGAAAAGGGAAGGAAGGAAAGAGGGAGGGAGGGAGGGACAGAAGGAGGGATGGAAGGAAGGGCAGCAATCCAAGAAGAAAGGAAAGAAGGCAGGGAAGGGGAAAGAGAAAAGGAAAAAGGAGGACATCATCTATAAATAGAGAACATTTTACCTCTTCCTTTACAATTTGGAAGTCTTTCATTTGGTTTTCTTGTCTAACTGCTCTGGTTAGAACTGTCAATATGTTAATGAATAAAAGCGCATCCTTGATCTGAGGGAAAAGGCTTTGTGTCTTCCACTATTGAGTACCATGAGCACTGTGGCTTTTTCTCAAATGCTTTCCTGTGGAGCTTATTTTATGTTCCAGTTTGTTGTAGTTTTTATTAGGAAAAAACGTTAATTTTGTCAAATTCTTTTTCTGTAGAGATTATCCAGATGGGTTTAGTTCCTTCATTCTGTTAATGTTTATATACATCTTTCATTTTGTTAATTGTATATTACATTCATCATATTTCAGAAATAAATTCCACTTAATCTTGGTGTATAATCCTTTTAATAGGCTGCTGAATCGACTGGGTAATATTTTGCTAAAGATTTTGCATCAATGTTCATAAAGAACTCTATTGTTTTCTCGTAGGGTCTTTTGAAAATTTCAATATGTATCTTTTGATATGTTACTGTGTTGATTAATTTTAATAACAGAACACGATGTCATCCTAGGCAAAGGAGAAATGCAAACATGAGTACATATATTCTTGTTTTAAGTGTTTCTACCTATATGAAACATGTGATGAATACATGCCACTTCTTATGCAGTCAAATCTTGCTACACTGCAGTATGAATCAGAATATAAACTGTTCAAGGTTTTTTTTTTTTTTTTTTTTTTTGCTTTTTGGAGACAGGGTCTCACTTTGTAGTTCAGGCTGGCCCTGAGCTCACTATGGTGCCCAGGCAAGCCTGGAACACTCAGCAATCCTCCTGTCTCTGCCTCCCGAGTGCTGGGATTCAGGCGTGAGCCACCACGTCCATCCGGAATTGTGGTATGCGGTGTTGATTGTTGGTGGGCGTGTCTCCCCGCCCAGCATTCTATGTGGTCACGGGGATCGAACTTAGGACCTTGCGCTTGTGAGGCAGGCGCCGGAACCACTGAGCTAACCCTCCGGCCCAACTGTTCAAGTTTTGGAAAAATTCTTCTTTAAAAGTTTGACAGAATTTGGCAGCAAAGTCAGGTCCAGGGCTTTTATCTACTGGGAGAGTTCTGATTATTGATTCAATCTCCATATTACATATAGATTTATTTGGATTTTCTGGTTTAGTTCTAGTAGGATTTGTGTTTCTCAGAATTTGTTCCTTTCATCAAGGCTGTCCTGTATGATGGATAACAATTATTCACAGTACTCTTATAATCCTTTTTCTTTCTGTAGAATCAGTAGTAATGTCTCCATTTCCATTTTTAATAAACTGATTACTCTTAGTTTCTTTTCTTAGTTTACTGTCTAAAGATTTGTCAATCTTGTTATCTTTTCAAAGAACAAGATTTTACTTCACTGATTTTTGCTGACTGTTTTTCTACTTCCTATTTCAGTTTTCTCGCTGTAATCATTGTTTCCTCCCTTTTGCTCCTTTCAGGGTAAATTTGTTCTTCTAATTCCTTAAGCTGTAGCTAGGCTACTGACCTAAAATCTTGTTTTATTGTAAGTATATACAGCTATAAATTCCCCTTACCAATGTTTTTTATATGTCTCATGCTTTGGCATGTTATACTTCTTTTTCATTCATCTCTACATGTTTCCTAATTCTTTTTTTGATGTCATCTTTAAGCCTTATTACCTAAGAATGTACTGTTTAATTTGCATTTTTGTGAATTTTCTATTTCTATTTTTGTTACTGTTTTGTTACTTCATTCTGTAGTAATCAGAGAAGATATATTTTGCATGATATCTGTCTTTCAAAATCTGTTGAGAATTAGATTCAGGTGTAACATATGACATCTCCTAGAAAATGTCCCATGTGCACTTCTACACTTGATCTTAGCCAAAAGGCCGAGAAGCGATCCATGTGCACTTCTATAGATATACTGGTGGTTGGGAAAGTGTTCTGGGTATGTTCATTATTAAATTCAAAATTATATTCCTTACTAGCTCCAAAACTACTCCTTTGATTACATTACAAAATTACACTTTTCGACACTGTGTACCCCAAAACACAAACTAGTAACTTGTCAATAGTTTAGTCTCTTAAATAATGCATAAAAAATATGGAGTTACAAATTAAAGTAACAATTTCAGGGGGAGAGACGTGGCTCAGTGGCGCCATGCCTGCCTGGCAAGTGCAAGGTCCTGAGTTTGATCCCCAGAACTGCCTAAAAGTAAAACAAAACAAAAACCCAATAATAATAGCTTTTAACCAGTAATTGTTTTATGAAGGAAACAAATAATAGAATTATAAACTTTTTAAAATAACGCCCTCTTTTACAATTGCTTATATATTTATCTTTAGTGAGATATGCTTCTTTATATAGCTTTGAATTGCTGTCTCAATGTTCTCTCATTTCACCCAAAACTCAGAACTCTCTTGAGTATTTCCTCAAGTTTAAAAGCAACAGACTCCCCTGCTTTTTCTCTATCTTGGAATGCCTTAATTTCTCCCTGGCTTTTGAAGGAAACTTTTGCCACAGTACTCCTGGCTGAAAGTGTTCTGTGTGTATGTGTTTTTAGTGCTTTGAATATATGAGCCTACTGCTTTTTGGTCTCTCAAATTTCTGAGGAAAAAATCTGTTGACAATCTTATTGAAAATCCCTTGTAGGGGACAAATATGAAATTTCATTTTAATCAATGTAAAAGCTCTGTAGTTCTTCACACTCTACCCAAACCGATGTCATGCCACCAAATACACATAATGGCCTATAAATCTGTTGTGGACTTTTGTTTTCTTCTCTACCCTTAACCTATCTCTCACCTTCATCACAGGCCATCCTCGGGGAATGCAGCAAGAAGCAAATACAGTGAGGAACAGCCAGGCATGGTGGCACTCGCCTGCAATTCCAGCACTAGAGGTTTGAGGCCTCTCTGGGCTACACAGTGAATTCAAGGCCACCCCAAACTACAGTGTCACCTTGTCTTCAAAACCCCAAACACAAACAATACAAAGTGAGGACCCAACCCTGATCCCCAAAGAGTTGAAGGTCTCTCACACAGTAGTGTGGCAATTCTAACACAGAGGTTGAAGAATCTTCACAAAGAAAAAAATATGTACCTGTCCTCTCACTTTCTTTAAAGTCCCCAGCCAAGTCTCATCAAATCTTGGCCGGAAGTACAGGACATTAGCACTTTAATCCTGGAGGTTCTCACAGCAGGAATAGGATTGCCTTGAGGCCTGTTACAAAAACTTCCAGGATGGCTCCAGGCCAGCAGTGAGGCAATTTCCCACCTTCCCTGCTTGGCTAACTCCCTGCTCCACTTGGAGGTCTCCAAGTAAGTTCTCTGTTTCCTGGTCTGATAACCCTGACTCTTGGCTTCCCTAAACCTTCATTATCAAAGAGAAACAGGAAATTTAGCATTTTCTTAGGTTTTACCACTTTTTACTACTTGATATAAGACATTAGCCTTAACTCATCTTGACGAGCCTCAGATAACTCAGCAGTAGACACAAAACCTATTTTCTAAAACTACAACTTGTACAAAATGTATTTGCTCCCTCTTTTCTTCCAGCTAATACTCAGTCATCATTTCTACCATGGCCTTCTTTTGGTTGGCAACCCATTCCCTCTGTATTATCAATACCCCACTCCACTGTCTGCTAAGAAACCACCAAATAGAAATTCATACAAAGAATACCTCCAATGTATAAGAATATATATTATATGATTCTATTTATATTATAGTCAAGAAAAAGCAAAACTGGGCCATGGTGACAGAAATCAGTAAGCAGTTGCCTAAAGGGGGAAAGGAGCAGTGGCTCAATGGACTGGGAAGGGAGGTAAGACAACTTCCTATGGTGACGACAATGGGATTAGTGGCTACATAAGAACACTTCATAGTAGGGCCAGAGATTAAGCTCAGTGGTTCCAGCGCCTGCCTCGCAAGTGCAAGGTCCTGAGTTCGATCCCGGTAACCACATACAATGCTGGGTGTGGAGACTCACGCCCACCAGCAACCAATACCACATACCACGGTGCTGGCGTGGTGGCTCACACCTGTAATCCCAGCACTCAGGAGGCAGAGGCAGGAGGACTGCTGAGTTCCAGGCTTGCCTGGGCTACATAGTGAACTGAGGGTCAGCCTGAACTACAAAGCGAGACCCTGTCTCAAAAAAAAAGAATACTTCATAGTAAAACACATGAAGTTGGATGGAAGGATCTCTCTCTGCTACTGCTTGAGTGGTGAATCCCCACACCTGGCCCCTGGCTCTGAGGTAGAACTGGCACGGTGGAAGGGCGTGGCAGAGGAGAACGGCTCATGCATGGAGGCCAATAAGCAGAGGCAGAGGGGAGGCATGAGCCAGGGGCCAGGACAGTCCTTCCGGCTCATGCCCCCTGTGACCCGCCCTCCAGAGGCCCCGCTCCCCCATACTGCAGATGTAAGCCATTACAGACAGACAGGGATTTTGCCTTTTCATGGCACTACTCAATACAATAGAAACCTGGGAAACCACAAACAAGGACTAGTTATACACAAGCACAAAAATAAGTTCTATGACAGATTAAAAAAAAGTACTGAATATAATCTAGACATGACGATATAAAGTACCATCACAGGAAAGCCTTTGTAATTTTACTGATCTGTACCTTAGTAAAATTTCAGGACATGGAGAGAAAATAATAAAAAATAATAGTATATCTGCTCCCTCCTTTATTATGTACACTATGAACACTAATTTACAGCAAATTTATTCTACGTATTTTTGTTGTTGTTTTGAGTCAAGGTCTCACTATGTATTTCAGGCTGTCCTGGAACTCATGGTGATCCTCCTGTCTCTGCCTCCTGAAGGCTGAGATTACAAGCATGCACTAGCATGCCTGGCCCCTACTCTATGTATTAAAGTATGAATTTATATATTCTCATACACTCACAATAGAATAAATTAAAACCAGAATAATCTAAAGCTATGAAGTAGAAAAAGAATAGATAAAAATCATGTTAAATTAAAACAGAATGGTATTAGGAAGTGTCAGACATAAGAACACCAGAGGTTTTTCTCTTTAAAAGAGCAATAATTGTCAAAACACAAAGTCAGATTAAGTATTTTTTTTTTACCCAAGATAAAAGTATTCTAGGCAATATATCAATTGTCTCTGTGTGCCTTGATTAGCTATCAAAAAGCATGTTGATAGCATGTGCCATGCAGCTAGACAGTTTTGTCCGTGACGGACCCGGCCACTATGGAGTGATTCTGCACACACCTGCCAGACGCTTAACATTGACACAAGACACTTTGAAAAGGACCTAATGATAGACTCCCACAGATTACCACATCTGGCTATTTCTACAACCGAATACCTTGAAAAGTGCTAAATACGGTAGTTTGACCTTACCAAGTCACTGGCTGTGTGGCTGTTATGTTCTTAGTTGTGGTACCCCAGTTAATTCAAAGGTGAAAAGTAAGGGAAATGTAAGTAAAATTCTCCAATACCTTTCAGCTCTTATAACTGCAAGCAACAGAAATGATCCAGGCTAAATGTATTTTTTTCTAAATCAACTTTTCCAAGTAAGCAATGGTTTCATACTTTTTTGCCTTTGTTTGGTATATATGTCTCCCAAGCAAGATTTGGCACACTTGATATGCTTAAGTCAACAAAAATCAGCATTATATTAGTGACTTTATAATTCTTTATGATGTAGAAGAAACATCTTTTCAAAACAATCTTTGAACAGTTATTTTCCTTCATATCATAACAAGAAAAGTAATGTGGGTGGAGGACACACACATCCGCTCCAGAGCCAGATACAGCTTGTGATAATACAAATCTGTCCCAAGCAGCTGTGGTGAGAATTAAATGAGTCAATACATGTAAAATGCTTGGAATAGTGTCTGACACACAGCAAACCCTTAGTAGATGTTAGATATTATTATGTGACTGTGTCCCACTTTGACTTACTCTATGTCCCTGGGGAAGCAGAGAAGAATAAGTGATAGAGAAAATAGAAAAGCTCCTTCCTTTGATTCTAACATAAAGCAATCCACACAAGTCTATCTGTTATAGGAGCAGAAGGCCTTAGACCTAGCCATCTGGGCTCTTTATATAAAACTACCCCTTCTGGTGCAAAGCAGGAAAGGGTGATCAGGATTTTCTTAGGATCCAAAAAGTCAGAGTGGTGCCGGGTGCAGTGGCTCAAGCCTGTAATCCCAGCACTCGGGAGGCAGAGACAGGAGGATTGCTGAGTTCAAGGCTTGCCTGGGCTACATAGTGAGCTCAGGGCCAGCCTGAATTACAAAGTGAGACCCTGTCTCAAAAAAAGAAAAAAGTCACATTGTTGAGCCAACTGTACATCAAACTTAGCAGACTGGAAAGACTAGTATAACTTATAGACTTAGAGAAGATATTCTACACACATTACAAAGAAAAACAGATGACTTTGGAACTGGAGACACATGACAGAAGATTAATGGCATCAGGCTGACCAGGGAAGCGACTCCAAGACAATTAAAGAGATGGTACAGCCAGGCTGTCAGCTCCCACGCCAATGAGACAGGAGAGGAGATCAGCATGGTGGAGAATCTCCCGTCTAGTCTGAGCAGGAATGAGGGGAGCTTTCTATTTCCTTCTGATTTGGTGAATAAGCTTGTCCAGCCGACCCTGAGGAATTCTACCAAGGCCCCTTCTCTCTCTGACAGTTTGTGATGCTAAAGAATGCTAGAAATGTAGCAGGGATGACTAAATGAGAGGTGCTGTACTCCGTGTCAAGCACATTTTTGTAAATGTGAAAGGAAACAGAATACATTTCAAGTGTAAGGCAGAATACAATGCCAAGTTATTTACATCTCCCCTGAGATTTCAGGAACAGGTTTCAGAAAGCTCTCCTAGTAAACACAGATCATCCAACAAATCCTGTGTTAAGTACACGGAAGTTCAGTAACATCCTCAGTGGTCCGCGACATCCTGAGGTCTGTTCTGAGCAACATCAGTGCCCTGCGCCCAGAGAAGAGTGAAGCGAGAGAACTGCACCACGCGGAACATTAGCCACGTGGCCTGACAAGGCCAGACCGCTGGGTCTGCACCAGGGACTAACGAAGCTCTTTCCACTTCAGGGTGCTGGACTGCGCTGTGCCTTCATTCACATTGTACGTATCTTTACACATTAGAATTCAAGTCCATTTTCTAACATGAATGTAATGTTTAGAAAGAGGAGAAGGAAGAGAGCAAAGAGAAAATGAGGAGGAAGAAAACCAACAGGAGGAGGAAGAAAAACAAGGAATTGAAGGAGCCAATATAGGTCTTCCAAATATAGTTTTACTCGAAGCCACAGATTTTCCAAGTGAATAGTACAGATCCTGAGCCTCAAGATAATGGTCAATCATACAGTTATGTTTATAAGGCCAAATAAACAAGCCAAAGGTAGAGCTCTCAGACTCACCCAGATAAATCATATTTTAGAATAACTGGAGTACAGACAGATCACTAAGACTAGAAAGGCACTATCATGTATTACATATTATTTCTTTTCTTAATTCTACATTCATCATTTTAAATAGCACCTATTGATTTTGTGGGGGGGGACAGGGTCTTGCTCTGTAGTTCAGACTGGCCCTGAACTCACTACGTAGCCCAGGCCAGCCCCTAACTATCAGAAATGCTCCTGCCTCTGCCTCCTGAGTGTTGGGATTACAGGCGTGAGTTACCATACCTGGCCATATCGATTCTTTTTTTTTTTGCTTTTTGAGACAGGGTCTCGCTTTGTAGTTCAGGCTGGCCCTGAGCTCACTATGGTGCCCAGGCAAGCCGCCGCGAACTCAGCAATCCTCCTGTCCCTGCCTCCCGAGTGCTGGGATGACAGGCGTGAGCCACTACATCCGGCACTGTGGTATGCGATGTTGATTATTGGTGGGCGTGTCTCCACGCCCAGCATTATATGTGGTTACCGGGGATCGAACCCAGGACCTTGCGCTTGCGAGGCAGGCACCGGAACCACTGAGCTAACCCTCCGGCCCCATATCAATTCTTATAAGTATTAAAGTGTTAAATTTTCTAGTGTTCTGACTTCATAGTTCATAAGCTCTTACACATTCTATGTTTGCATAATACCTACAATCATAACTAAGCCCAAAGTCTTGTTTATTTAATCCCAGCATATAAAAAAACACAACTGTTGCAGATCTCTTATATTTTCAGAAAAGATTAACTTCATTTAACAAAAAAGGACTGTCCTGTTAAACACTAAAAAGAAAAGATTACCCATTATTTCTATATTGTTCTTATACTCTGAAAGTGTGCAATAAATGCTGCTAAATGGAGGAATAAGTGAATCAAGAACCTACTTCAGCTATAACAGCTCAGTTCAGAAATTCAGTTCTCTCCACAATTCTGGTCACAAACCAAATTGGACAAGGACTAAATCAAACTTTTTTTTTTTTTTTTGAGACAGGGTCTCGCTTTGTAGTTCAGGCTGGCCCTGAGCTCACTATGGTGCCCAGGCAAGCCGCCACGAACTCAGCAATCCTCCTGTCCCTGCCTCCCGAGTGCTGGGATTACAGGCGTGAGCCACCACGTCCGGCACTAAATCAAACTTTTGCATAAGGTCAACATTGAACCTAATCACTGTAGGTGATTCAATTTTCATACAATTTGATTTGGGACCACAACTGTAGAAAGAAATAGGTTTATAAACTGAAGTTAATATTGTATCACAAATCACGAGACACAGTGAGTTACAGTGATAATCAACACAAAGAGCATTCTATACAGTTTCTATGATTTGACAGTATAAATGTAAATAATATGCTAGGTTTCATAATTAAATCACAGCAATGTTCAGCTCATACTTGTGGAAATACACTTAACACCAGAATGCCAGAGATAGTACTAAGATTATTGACAAATGAAAATAATTCTCTGTTTAACAAAACACATGCAATATTTAAGGAAACTATGTTATACATAAATAAGGATTAATATAAGATACAGGCTGGAATAACAAAATATGAACAGCCCACCTGAACATCTTTGTATTTGTCTCGTAAGTCCAGGAGTCGGTGATAAGCTTTAATTGCTTCTGAAAATTCCCCAACATCAGTGCTGGTGAGGATATAGTTTTCCCAGATTTGCCAGTGTTCATAGTTACACTTGAGAGCTTCCTGTAATGTTCTAAAAGCTTTTACTCTAAGGTCAAAAATTAAAGAGAGCAATAAGGCATTATTTTAATTAGAATACACTATTGGTATGCAAACTGAATACTAATATGAATTGTCAGACTTCATCATTATGTTATAGTAGTGTTTTTCTTTTTTTAAGACAGGGTCTCGCTTTGTAGTTCAGCCTGGCCCTGAGCTCACTATGTAGTCCAAGCAAGCCTCAAACTCAGCAATCCTCCTGCCTCTGCCTTCTGAATGCTGAGATTACAGGCATGAACCACCATACCCAGCACTGTGGTATGTGGTACTGACTGCTGGTGGGTGTATATCATCATACCCGGCACTGCTGTCTGTAGTTACCAGGGATTGACCAGGAACCTTGTGCTTGCCAAGCAGGGACCAGCACCACTGAGATAAATCTCCGGCCCAATACATAGATTTTAGAGGCCAAAACAGCCCCCAAATACCTCAAATTTCCCTATAAAATTCAATGGCAGACCTTTAGTATAACATAGCTACAGAGACAGTGCCTCCTCTAATCTGTTTACTGGAAACAAGGACATTATAACTGGTGTCAAAATCATTACCACCCAGAAGGCCCACCCAAGTTTCAGACACTGAACCCACAATGGCCAAATGTGGGACAAGACAAAAAGTGGGAAGAGGAGATAAAAATGAAACAAAAAGCCTCCTGTGGGTAAAATTCTGCATTTGGAAGGACAATCAATAAGCAACATGACATAAATTTACTGAAATTAAATTAAAGAAACAAAGCATTAAACGAGTTTGTTTAGAATACTGAGACAAATAAATAATTCATAGTTAAAGGAACAGGAAATTATGAAATAAAACCAAGTAGAAATGAAACAAGAACAAAGAGCTAAAAACAAAACCCAGAACATTTAGAAATGAAAGAAACAAAATTCAACAGGCCTAACAGTACATTGCATATAGTCAGAAGAGAAAACTGGTGGACTGGAAAATAATGAGGAATTAACACAGAAACTTGGACTAAAAAGTAAAAGAACAGTGAGGAGACAGGAAGGAGGGAGGTATGATTCAGACATCCAATAAAATTCTAGAATAAAATGCAAAAAATGGCAGGATGCTACATATAACAGGTAATAGCTGAACATTTCCCATACCAAGTAACATAGATATGGTACATAAAATGCAGGATATATATTCTAAAACCTACAAAGAAATAACAATTAGAGACTAGCAGATAGGTCATCAACAAGATGATAGAAGATAAAAGAATACCTCTTTTTTTTTTTTTTTTGAGACAGGGTCTTGCTTTGTAGTTCAGGCTGGCCCTGAGCTCACTGTGTAGCCCAGGCGAGCCTCAAACTCAGCAATCCTCCTGTCTCTGCCTCCGGAGTGCTGGGATTACAAGCGTGAGCCACCACACCCAGCACTGTGGTATGTGGTATTGATTGCTGGTGGGCGTGACTCTCCACGTCCAGCATTGTGTGTGGTTTCTGGGGTTGAACTCAGGACCTTGTGCTTGTGAGGAAGGTGCCAGAACCACTGAGCTAACCCTCCGGCCCCAAGAATACCTCTTTTAAAGTGGTACGTGAAAATAACTGTCAGCCAAATTTTATAACCAGCTAAACTTGCCACTCAGTAAATGCAAAACCAAGTATCTTCAGATATACGAAGACTAAGAATTTCCCACCTACTGACCCTAACTAAAAGAACTACTAATGGCTCCCCTCTTGCTAAGTGAAGGGAATTCATAAGAAAGAAACATGTCTTCAAAAATCAAACACAAATCACTTAGGAGCTTCAAAAACTTCTTTATTCCTTGCCACCACATGCAACAGCACAACTATGGTAGCCTCAGTTCATTTATAAGAGTGGAAATAAAATTATCCTCCTGGAAAACAACAAGTAGCAGCCACCTCCATCAGGAGGATTATCCTCTTCTTGTATGTCCTCCCACCCTCTAATCACAAGCTTCAGGTTTCAAAAAAAATTTTTTTTTGAGACAGGGTCTCGCTTTATAGTTCAGGCTGGCTCTGAGCTCACTATGTAGCCTAGGCAAGCCTCGAACTCAACAATCCTCCTGTCTCTGCCTCCCGAGTGCTGGGATTACAGGCGTGAGCCACCACGCCTGACAGGTTTCAAAATTTTTGAAATGAATTATGGTTTCTTTTTGTTCAGAAAAACTTCTTGCTTCATGTCAGGACTCACTTCAAAGTCAGAATGGGAAAGACACTGCACTAGGAAAGTTATACAGTACTCCAAATGGGCAACTTTCCTGAGGGAATGGTAGGGACATGATACCTGAGGAAACAAGATGTAACAATGAAGACAGCATGTCAGTGAAGAACCTTGTGATTAAAAAAAGTTAAACAGGGCTGGAGGGTTAGCTCAGTGGTTCCGGCGCCTGCCTCGCAAGCACAAGGTCCTGAGTTCAATCCCCGGAAACCACTTATAATGCTGGGCTTGGAGACACGCCCACCAACAATCAACACCGCATACCACAATGCCGGACGTGGTGGCTCACGCCTGTCATCCCAGCACTCGGGAGGCAGAGACAGGAGGATTGCTGAGTTCGCGGCGGCTTGCCTGGGCACCATAGTGAGCTCAGGGCCAGCCTGAACTACAAAGCGAGACCCTGTCTCAAAAAGCAAAAAAAAAAAAAA
>PVIC010014901.1:0-35929 GCA_004025085.1 Thryonomys swinderianus
CAGTATCTTTCTGTTCTCTTTTATTCTATCCAGGCTATTTAGGTCGAGTAGCACTTACACCCTTAGTTCTAGTGCCCTCTATTTTAGCATCGTGCCACGAATCAACCACACTCTAGATTTAGCCACCTCTGAAAAAGCCCCACCTACGACTGCCTGAGGCTCTGGGAAGATATTTAGACATTAACCATAACAAACGGACGATATATTGAGGATGCCTAGAAACATTTCTAGTAATGGCATCCCTAAATACATCTAACAGACTCATTTTCCCATGTATACCACCTTTCTAAAAATAGTTTCTTAAACATATTCATATGAACGTATTGCCCGAGTGCAATCTACTTAAAAAGGAGGGATTGTCATTTTGTACCAGAAGTGAAAAAAAAAAAAAAAGTTTAGCAAAGCACTAGAAAATCTTAGAGCTTGTGAAACAGAGTGACTCTGCTGTGAAAGTAGCAAAGAAGCTAATGAACAGGAAGTGAATGCTTGGCATGGCCACGCACTACTAAAACCTTATTTGTGGAAATCTGTGCTTGAGGGCCCGGTAAAGCCCTGCGGGCTGAAGTCAGCTGACCCTGCCCTACACAGCAGTTTCTCTGCGTCTTTGCTGCGTGGTCTGAAGAGCTGCCAGTTTCACAAGAACAGAACGGGGAAGAGTAATCACGACGGGACGGAGACCCAAGTGCGACTCCATCGTGGAACTAACGGCGAGATATCTTCACTACGAGTACAAGACGGAAAGACATTGCACTGTCCTAAGTTTCTCAGGACGGTTTATCAGCTTCAGACAAATAAACGCATCCGCTCTGTAACTGTACTATAATGTTCCTCCTAATACCAGTTACATTTCAGGAAAATACAGAACACTCCCATTTTCAGAAACAGAGAAAGAAACGTGTATCTTTTTTTTTTTTTTTTTTTTTTGCTTTCAGTTAAGCTTCTTTCATTGGAAGGCAGGTGCTGGCTAAGAAGTGTCATGAGGAATTTGGGAACTCAGCCCACAAGTGACCTTCTCCTCTGTTGACCGCTGGGTGTGACTTCTTTATCCTTGCTGGTAAGGTAACTGGCAAGGTAGATTTATTAAAGCCAATGCCAGAAGTAAAACGGTGCTATTACGTGGAAGCGAAAGCTGTTTGGCATTGTAGTGAATAATTGTGCTCAAGGAGGGTGCCCCGTGGTGGCTGAAAATAGGTGTTATATGAGGAAAAACAGACTGTCCAAGAGGATTATGAAAATGCTTTTTTTGTATGTATGGTCCCAATGCTGAATACATTATGTACAAATTACTACTTTATTGTCTGGAAAGGACGGTGGGTGAGTGGTTTCCGGTCAAAGTATGAGCTGAATACCATGTCTTTTCCTCTATTCCTTTGAATTATGTGAACATTATCATATTTGTGCAGTTAAAAATGTACTCATGAAAATAGAAATCTCTGAATACTTAAAATCCAAATCCAGAGGCTATATTATTTGTTCCAATGAGGATGAACAAATCAGGTTCTGGTTCCTTATGATCTGAATATGTATATTACATTATTTCTTTAAGTTCTTAAAAGAAGGCTGTTTATTGATCTTTTGGTACAAGTACATATTCTTTTGCAGACTGTTTTCTCTGTAATAAAAAAACCTGCAATGTACACACTTGGGAACATACTAGCTAGGTATTTATTATAAACTGGTTTTCATATGACATTTTCACTGAATATCACTGCATAAACTTTTTTACTGGCGAATAAAGCAGAAAAAATATGTTGTCAGAGCAAAATATACTGGGTTCTGTAACTTCAACAAATTTCAAGTACCTTTATACCAGTAGTAGTGGATAAATGAGAGGTGATAAATCTAATATATGTAAATAAGATGCTGTAATGAATGGTTTTGAGTTTCTGTGGCTTTGAATTGAATTCCATAAGAATTACACATATTGGCTGGAATCCAATATTCTCCAGAATTAGAGTAAATTTATCACCTTTTAATAAAAGTCAGCTTAATCATCAATAGAGAAAATGTATTTGTGTATTATACGTAATTATTTTAAAATGCATACCCTATTTAACTTCTTTCTATGACTGCTACTATATAAGCAACCTCCCCTTAATATTGGCTAGTAATTTATAAGTACTGTCATAAAATGAATTTGAGCAATTCAGCATGTAAATAGCCACAGAAAAGTTGTCCATGCGCAAACAGGTTGAACAGTGTTATGATTTAGATCTAGATGTCCCCCCAGAGCCTTACGTGCTCAGAGGTAGGACTTTTGGCAAGTGAGTGGATCATGGGGTTATGACCGTCTCACTGGTTTAGTTCACTGATGTGTTTACGGTTAGGTGTGACGCTGGGAGGTGGAGCCTGGTGGGAAGACATGTCAGTGTGCATGTGGCCTAAAGAGCACGTGTCCCTCCTCCTTCCTTGATCCCTCTCTGCTTCCTGTCAGCCATGTCATGAGCTGTGTCCTCTCTCATGCCTCTTAGTCATGGCACTATGCTCTGGTGCCAGTGAATACAGATTGAAACCTCTACAAACTGTGAGCCAGTGACCAGAAAGCAGAACACTTTAAGCAGCCAAACATTTTTTTCTCTTCTTTCTTTTTCTTTTTCTTTTTTTTTTTTTGAGACAGGGTCTCGCTTTGTAGTTCAGGCTGGCCCTGAGCTCACGATGTAACCCAGGCAAGCCTTGAGCTCAGCAATTCTCCTGCCTCTGCCTCCTGAGTGCTGGCATTACAGGCGTGAGCCACCATGCCCAGCATTGTGGGGTGTGGTACTGATCGCTGGTGGGCGTGAGTCACCACGCCCAATATCACATCATTGTATGTGGTTACCGGGATCGAACCAGGGACCTTGTGCTTGCTAGGCAGGCTGCGGAGCCACTGAGCTAAATCTCCAGTCTAAAGCAACCAAACATTATAGGAACGGGCAATAATCATTTCAAAAGTACTCAAAGATCATTGTAAAAGGCAAGTTTAAACCAAAATAAAGTACCATTGTATATCTGGTAAAACCTAAAGTTGAAAAGAATGGTGATATCAAGAATCCAAAAAAAAAATGGAGCAAATTCCCTCTGCTTAGTGTGGAAATGTAACATATTTCAATTGCCTTGGACAAAGTGCTAAATGTTTTGATAATATATATTTGTCCTGTGTACCAGTAATTCTAATAGGCATTTTTTAAAAGAAAAATGAAAATACATTGACAAAGAGGTAGGCACAGGGATGCCTACAGCAGGCAACTTTATTCATAATGACTTTGGGTTGGAAGTAGGCCTTATGTACACTAATGGGAGAATGGAAGAAGATATTCTAGTTTATAATCAAATAATATATAAAAAGTAGCCAACTACATACACAGCCAATGAAACCCAAAACCACATCCACAAATCTCAGGAGCACATTATGTGTACAAGGATTTTCGCAAAAGAATATAAACTGTATGAATCTTTTTTATAAAATTCAATTTATGTAAAATTATAAAATATACCCAATGATCTATAACATAAAAAAAACAAAATTGTATTTAATTCTGAGGGTGTGTTTGGACAAGTATATTTACTTGTCAACACCTGACAACTTCAGTTTGAGCAGAAACAACTGAACTGGAAAGTGGGCTTGAGTGTGGAAAACTGTGCCAGGTTCTCAAAGTTATTTCACTAGCCTCACTTGGTCTCAACTAAAAATCAGAAACTTTTACAACAAATATTAAGAGAGTCACTTTGTCAGTGAGTCCTCCAGAAGGGACAGTACGGTCAAAATAGATTTACTGTTTTTCAAGCTTGCTATATTTTCTTGGCCCTAAGAATTTTCTTGTAAACAAACCTCCACATTTCCTAATACCATCTCCTTTTGCAATATGTACTTTTCTAATCCAAGTCTATTTGAAACTCATAATCCCTAAAATGGTCTAATAATTAGAGAAGGTATTTGAAACCCGTCAGTGGTTTCTGCAGCCATATAGTCAGCAGCTTTCTACTCGGATTTGTGTGGAAGTAGAAATGCACATTTGCTGTCTCAATGACTGGAGGTGATGTTGCCACTCGTGGGTGGATTTGGTCACTCAGGGAGGCCAGACATATTAGGTTCCTTGGCTTTGTCGGGAACGGCAGAGTATTATTCCTTCCAATGTGCTCATAGTGCTTCTCAAGATGCAGTGTCTCCCCTCGGATGGATTTCCAGAACCCCAAGGAGAAAGTCCCAGTTCCTTAGCACAGGCTGCAGGGCCCCGGCCTTCCGAGCTGCAGAGGCCTCTGAGATCTCATCTTCTCTCACCCACGTCCTGCTTCAGAGCCTGCCCAGACCTGCTGGCCTTCTCTCCACGAACCTCCGGAAATGGGGATGTGAGCTGGTGCCCTCCGCGTCTGATTATTCCTCATACCCCAGTGTCATCCTGCATATTTACAGCAGTGTTCTCAGCTTGTCACATAAGCTCTCACCTTTTCCTGTTTTATTTTACTTTTTTTTTTTTGGTACCACTTATCACATTTCCATGTTATTTACTTAGTTTTCATGTTGTTTGTTTTATCTCGCCTCTCTAGAATAGAAGTTTACCAAAGAGGGAACCTGAAGAAAAAAAAAAAAAAAAAACTAAGCTAAAATATTTTTGGTACCTAACCAGCTTTCTGTATTTACTGACCAAAGAAGAACTTGTGGTTATTTTTCAAAGTTTATCATGTTAGGGGGATTTAAAAGATTCCAAGGTCTACAGCCCTTGGTTCAAGTGCTTAGACAAGGTGTGAGAACACGAACTAACATAAAAGTATTGGCACTGAAAACATGTCCCTGATATTCAGATAAGAAACGCAGAGTGGCTGCTGTGACTCAGGTCTTTCTGTCTTCCCACAGGGGCGCCATCTGCTATTAGTTATTCTTTCACAGGTGCTCGCCATTCATAACCTCTAGGTAGGAGAATATTGCTTCCATCATTTTAGATTTCATTAACACATTACCTTGCGATAAACGTCTTCTCTTTCCCTATCACAGATAACTCGTTTTGTGGATATTAAATAATTCTGGCTGAATCTTCCTTCATGTCATTACGGAAATGGAAATGCTCCTTTTCACACGCTTGTTTCTGGCTCCCAGTAGGGTTTGGCAAGACAAGGACCAGGGTAACAAAGAAGGGGTCCTTCTCCAAGTGCGTCTCTTACCACCCGAAGGGTTGGTGCTTTCTCTCCAGCAGTTGAACTAGCGTTAGCTTTAGTGGAGGATTTGTTAACGAGCTGCATTTTGAGCATATTTTAAGCCACTGTGGAAGAATAAAATCGAGAAAGCCAGCCGTTCAGTTCTCTCCCACACCATATACCCCAGACATCTGGAGAATTGCTTATTAGTAAATATACAAAATTTTCAAACACTTAAAGCAGGCTTGGCTGCTTTGAGAAGCTCAAATTAAATGTTCAATATTTTATGAAAGCGTTGAGTGGTAATGTTTACTCGATCTGATATGTTCTCATTGCAGAGGAAAAAAAAAATGACAGGAATTGGAAAGATGAAAACAGCATTGCAGCGACTCGAGAAACTCCAGGGACAGAAGAGGTCTATGCCATGGGATGACTGCGAAATAAGCCACCACGTGAATTTCATGGAATTTTTAACCCCTTGGAAGTGTAATCAGGTCTAGCAACCAAATTCTAAAATGAATAGTTAAATATGAATTTGGATTTACCTTGTTAAATGTGTCATCATATCCTTTGCAAGATTTGAGGCATGTTTATATTAAAATTATGCTTTTTCTTCTGAAATCCTAATGTAATTGAGTTTTCATATTTTATGAGGAAAACCCAGTGTAAGCAAGAAAAGACAGCCTGACTCTATCCTACCTATTGATTTTCACTCTCAAAAAGTCAAGGCTCACTTGAAGCAAATGAGGGCCCCAGGGCATGTAAGCGAAGGGGACACTTGCTCTTAGGTCACCCAGTAGCAGAATCCTTATTTTCTGAGCCCTCAGAGGAAACCCCTCCCTGGAGTCTGCACTCTGCACACCTCTCACGCCTTGATCTAGTCCTGATCTGAAGACGGGTACGTCAACCCTCTTTCACTGTTCCTCTGAAACTCAGAGACCGAGGTAAACCATAGTCAGGAATGACTTTGTTACATTTCTCCTCAGGGAGACCTTAACTGTGCTCAACTATACACGCACGGGTGTCAGTGATTCCATCCTCTGCTGTTATAAGAGTGAGAAAGAGAGACAGACTTCCATGTATTTAACTAAATACTTTGAGAAGCCGTCATCACACACGCCATATTCAGCTCAGAGCTAAGAGAAGAGCAGCAAAGGAACATACAAGATCTCCACTTTTGTGCAACTTATATCCTAATGGGAAAGATAAAGGAATCGACGAATTTCTAAAAAGGCTATGGTGGAGAAGAACCCAGCTGATAGTTTAAGGTGTGAGTGACGGCTAGCTTATGCCATAAAAGTCTCAGGAAAGTGATGCGAGGGTCCCTATGTCAAACTAAGAGTAAAGACAGGCGGATTGCAAGAGAGACAAAGGCCCGTTGACAGCCTGAGGAAGAGGGTGAGTGACCAGGGACAGGAGGGGAGGTTAGACCAGCACGCCCAGGCAGGAGAGATTTCATGCATGTCTGGACTTCATTTAAAAATGAAAAGTACAGTCACTGTAGAGTGTTCAACAGAAAAGTTAGAGGACAGTGAGAATCATGATACAACAAAAGTAGAGGAAAAGGACAAAAAAAATTGTAATTATTTGACTGTTCCTTCAAACAGTGCTAATATTGCCCATGTGGTCTTTGACTTGAAGCCTGACATACTTCAGAGAGATAGCCTGTCGATAAGCAATGTTATCAGCACAAAATCTCCCATTTGCCTTATTCCGTTTAATTTTGGGACTAAATGAGACATGAGACATTCATTGATTTAAAAAAATCAAAAGTGAAATGTGATACAAGAAAAAGAGAAGGACAATGAGAACCTGTAGCTGTAAATGAGTTCTAGAATGTATGATAGATTTTGTAAAATAGGAAATAGTCAAAGGGAATGTGGTGGGAGAACATGAGGGAGAAGGATAAATATGATTTGGAAAGAAACAGAAATAGCATGAATATAAGGGGTGGGCAGTTGTAGGGTGGGTAGGGATATGGGGAAAAAGGAGAATTAACTGGTACAAATTCCCCAGTGTTGAGTGTGATTGTGAACTGTCTATAAAATGCATCAATAAAGAATTCAATAAAAAAAGAGAAGGACATCCTTAGGTCGCACTGTCTTGTGTCAACTCCACTATAAGCCATCATCCTTAGATGGCTGCTATTGATATAACTTTGGGCTTTAAGGAAGTATAAATAAGATTTTAAGTACTACATGAAAAGGAGATTCCTTTCCAATGTGCAAAGTAAATAATAATCTTAGGCTGGGTATTTTCCGATTTCCTCCCAGAATATGAGAGGATGGAGGAAGGTTCAGAGGGACCTTCTCTTTATCAGGATCACATCAAAGTCCAGTTTTATCTGTTCCCACTGCTCTCTTGAGGGACAATGTCAAAAGCAGATCCGCCGTGGGAACTTATTAGGGGAAAGTTAAGGACGTGGCAGAACACGGAGAGAAAATGATGTGAAATAAAAACTGAGCTCCTCGTGACATATTTGAGAAATAACAGGAAAGGAGAAAAGAACAAAGACAGCTGACTCGTTACAATGAAGACTTAGCTTTTTCATAGGATAGCATTTCTTGAGCTTTCAGTGTAGCAGCCCCCACTGAGCTAGAAAAATAAGTGAAAATGAATGTACAATCATGAAAATAATGGTGCATAGATATTGTATGCTTGTGTGTATTGCGCTATAATAAGTAACTCTGACATTCTGAGAAGAAGGAAAAGACAATGGTATGGATAAATATGAACTTTTTCAGTATTTTATGTATATTGTGGGTTAAATTGTGTTCCCTGAAAGAGCTGTCACAGTCCAAATCCCCAGAAATGAAGAGTGTGGTCTTACTTGGTATAAGGCATAGTTTGTGTGTGTAATTAGTTAAAATGAAAATGTTCAGAAAAAAAGCCAGGCTCTCAATTTCATAAAATAAGCTGTGGAGAAGAGAAGTAGGTAGATAAAGGGAAGATAACGTGTGAAAAGCCAGCAGACACTGGAGTGAGGCAGTGTGCGGAGTAATCAGTTTAAAACCATGAGGCACCAAGGAATGTTGGACAATCCTGGAAGCCAGAAGAGGCCAGGAGCCTTCAGAGACAGCATGATCCTACTGGTGCCTGGATTTCAGACTTCAGATCTACCGAAAAATTATGAAAATATAAAATCATGTCACTTTTAGCCACTCATTTTGCAGCCTAGGAAACTAATACAACTAATACACTGTGCTGTATTCAATTTTTCTGATTATAAAGCCAAACCTGATGGATTTTCATAGTGTTTGATCAGCAACAAGTTAAGAAGGAATGATACTCATGGGTAGCTGCACATTTATGGACCCTCCAGTAAACACTTTCATAGGCATGGTTGGAGTTTGGCAGAAAAATACCTGAGTCTTGTAATATTAAAGACACCAAGATAGGAAAACTAATGTAACTAGGACCTCAGGAATCAAAAGCAAAACTATGTGAGCTAATTAATTCTACCTTGATGAAAAGGTTGGAGTATATCTGAAGAGCCGTTCCTTGCGCCAGTGATGTTTTGGTGACAGTGTGCATTTAGTAGAAGGGAAGAATTTCCTAGGACTGTGTTCAAGACAGTTTTGGAAAGTCTAGAGTTGATTAAAATCAGAGTAAGTACACACATATTTTGCGTGGTCAATATGACGCACCCCTTACTTTGTAACTTTCAACTGAATGAAAGTGAATTTCCTTTTGTGTATCGCCAGAATGAATTACCTGCGAATACCGTTATTTTACAAGCACGTTGTTAAAATGACTCTCTCTCTGTCCTTGCTAAAATCTAGGACTTCAAACTTACCGAAAGGCATCAGGGAAAGAGGAGAAAATAAAAACAGAGAAAGACTGTAGAACAGGCACTATTTTCAGTGACATTATTCTAGTGATAGATAGTGTTTAAAAGACTGGGTTATTAAACTCTAAGTAGCAAGTGCTATTAATAAAGTACTTTGTAAATAGCTTAATGTCTTCTGAGTAGATTTTGATGGTTCCTCAGATATCAGTTTTATACATTTGGTCCCACACATTAACTTTTTAAACACTCAGTAACATTCTACATTAAGATTTTTATGGGGCTTTTTTCACTAGAATGACCACCTTTATGATGTTTGGAAGTTTCTAAATCCTGAAGTCATTGTGAGAATGTCATGTCAATATCAAATAGATGTTACTGGGTAGCAGTGGAGGTTTAAACAACTTAGAAAATCATTTTAATTGCCTTGCTTGTTATTAGTATCTATTCAAGGATTTTTACAAGTTTAAAGCAAAACTAAAGTGATTGTGCTGAAGCCAAATTACAATATGCATCACCATTCAAATCCCTGGCTATGTGTATCATAACTTCCATTTCTAAATGCAATAGATTTATAAGTACTTATTTATTGATATACTCCTTCAGAAAATCTGAAATTATTTAAGGACGGCCAAAATTATTGTTCAACTCCTTTGCCCATTATTTAATTGGGTTATTTCTTTTAACTATTGTATCATCAGGGTTCCTTATACATTTTGGACATTAATTCTTTACTAATTACATAGTTTGCAAAAATTTTCCCCTGTACCATAAATAGCTTTTGTGGTCTATTGACTAATTTACTGTGCAGAGGGTTCTTAGTTTGGTAGAGTTCTCTATGTTCATTTTTGTTTTTGTTCCTTGTGCATTTGATGGTAAATCCAAGACCATTGACAAGACTAAGCTCATGAAGCTTTTGCTTTGTATTTTATTCTAAGAGTTCTATAATTTGAAATTTTAGTTTTGCAAGTAGGTTTTATGATCTGCTTTAAGTTCTACTTTTATGTACAGTTAAGAGTATATTTCACTCTTGTGTATGTGGATACCAAGTTTCTCCAACCATTCATTGAAGAAATTCTTTCTTCACCTGGGTATTCTTGGGATCTTTGATGGAGACAGTTGACTATATATTTGTGGTTTCCCTTCTGGGCTCTCTATGCTACATTTATTTCCACATACACACTGCTATACCAAATGCCATAATGTTTTAAATACTGTAGATTTGTAGTGTATATTGAAATCAGGAAGTATGGCATCCCCAAAAGATTACTTTCACTACAAGGTCTCTTATGGCTCCATCTATGTTTTAGGACCATTTTATATTTCTGTAAAAATATAGTTAGGGTTTTGATAGGTATTTCATTGACTCTATAGATTTAGGAGGGTATTATAGGGACTAATGATACTAGTTCTTTTAGTTTATGGTAACGTGATGTCTTTACTTTTTTGTAGTTTATTTAATTCTTTTAATCAGTGTTTTATAAACTTTAATATACAAGTCTTTCATCTCCTTGGCCTAGTTTACTCCTAAGAATTTAATTTTTATACTATTTTAACAACTCAGTGACACAAAAAGTGGATAACTTCATTAAAATGTAAGTAACAGACTTGCATAGATACTTCCAAAGAAGACCTATAAGTCACTAGCAGGTACATGAAAAGATGCACAAGATCATTAGTCATTAGAGAAGTGAAAGTTAAAGTCTTAATGAAATTTTAGGTGCTTCCTATTAGGAGAATTACTATAAAAAAGAAAAGATTAGAAGTGATGCCAAGAATGTGTACAAAATAGAATACTGCTAAAATGGAGTAAATCAGACAAAGAAGTTGAAGTATCTTATAGTTTTCTTATATGAGAAATCCAAGGTATAAATAATTGAAAGTAGGATAAAAGGCAACAGGAAACAATAAGGGAGATTTTTGATGGGGATTAGATCTAGGGATGGGAAAGAGGAGTATTGAAGGAGAGGGGAAAGTAAGAAGAATTAGGATACCATATGTACATGTCTCAGTTCTCCACGATAAATGTATTTATTATGCATGGCAAACATGCACTTATAAAAAGGAATATATCTGTACAGTGTGATAGGGATATAAAAGCATATAACAAACAGAAAAAGTTTAAGAATCAATCTTTAAAATATAGGGAGAAAATGTTCAAATGAGAAAGGAATCTAGAGGGATGGGAGAGGGAAAGGAAAGAAAGAAAAAGAAAAAATAGAAAAGAAAGAAAAATTGGAAACAAAGCTTCTGTAAATAAGAAGAGGAAGAGGGGTTGGAAAGAGAGAATGGATCGGAGAGAGACAAGAATCAAGATACGTCACGTGCAGGTTCAAATGCCCCACAATGAACGTGGTCATTATGTATATCTAAAATGAACAAATAAAAATTAATTCATTAAATAAACAAATAAATTTATAACCACCCCATGATCCAGCAGTCCCACTTGTGAGTTTGAAATCAGGATCTGAAAGAGATTCTTTTTTTTTTTTTTTACCCTGGTGTTACCAGGGATCAAACTCAGGCCCTTGTGCTTCCAAGGTAGGTGCGGTACCACTTGAGCTAAATCTCTGGCCCTTTGAAAGAGATTCTTAACCTTCTCCTGTTCATAGCATCACACTGGCAAGAGCCAATATATGGAAATGACCTCTGTGCCCAATGGAGGATGAAAGGATAAAGCTTGTAGAATGTAACCAGCCTTAAAAAAAGAAGGGAAATTGTACCGTATGCAGTAATATGAATGAACCTAAGTGAAAGAATCAGACACAGTAAGACAAATCCTGGCTGATTTGATTCATGTGAACTATCTAAACTAGTGAAGCCCATAGAATAAGGGTAGAATGCAGGTTGATAGTAGATCAAGATAGGAGAAAAAGACCAGTTGTTTAACTGAAATGTGGTTTTAGGGAAGATAAATAAATTCTAGAGGTCTGCTATTAGAATTTCATGTTCATAGGAAAAATATTTTACAGGGCACTTTTTTTCTACAGGAAAAATCACATAGCAAATGTTCTTATCATAACAAAAATTAAAAATTCAAACAAGATATTAGAGATTGAAAAGTATGAAAGAGAGAAAGAAAACAAAGGGTATTACAATAGGCTTGATTTCTAGTCAGAGGGGATTTTCTGTTCACAGATGTAGGTAGAGCCCAACAGAAACAGGACAGAAACCTTACTGAACTGGATGGATAGAAATCGCAGCTAGAAGAGGCTGAAGCTGTGTGGCACTGTTTTAGGGATGTGAGTGTGGCATATCCAATGAGTCAGGAAAGGTTCTCAGAAATCCGCACAGGAGCCCTGCGAAGTATTAAAGTATAAGTGACCCCACAGGCAGTGAGACTCCAGCATGGTAGACAAAGGACAAGCAGGAATGGTAGGCTGAAGAACTAACAGAAAGTAGACATCAAAGGGCAGACCAGGAAATGAAGACCTTAACCTGGGAACCGTCCGTGGACAGGGAGTCAGGCCATGACTTAGGACGCTCACTGTAGCTCTGCTATAGCAGTTGAAAGGTTAAAATGGAGTACAAGGCTCTTCACTATGTATCCACCAAAGGTGGACAGTTGGTAATAAAAGAAAGCACAGGCCAGACATTCAAGCATGGAAAATTCTCCTTATTATTCCATAAAAATTCCATACATATAAAGAAGCAGGGAAATATGAGTGAGAACCAGGAAAAAAAAATCATTTGAAGCAAGCATTGAAATAGCAACATGATGAGTTTAGCAAGGGAAATTCTATTTAAAAATTGGTTATCATTGCCTGCAATTATTAAAAGCAAATAGTAAATAGATAAGTAGACAAATGGCAGACATAAAGACACAACTAAATGAAGCTTCCTGAGATAAAAATACAACATTTCAAATGGAAATTATATTAAATAGGAAAAAGTACCAGATTAGAAAATGCAAAATAAAAAAGTGAACTTAAAGACACATTGTCAGGACCTACTGAAAATGAAGATCACAGGAAACAAAGAAAGAGCGGTGGAATAATATCAAGAAATACATCTTATGTGAAATCAGTTTTCAAGGTAGGAGAGAGAAACAGAAAAAGATTTGGGGAAAAGGTAAGCACTAAAACTGAGTTTCAAGAGTTAAGCCCATACATACACACATGCTGAACACACATACACACATGCATGTGATGCATGTGTGTGCGCGCACACACACACACACACACACACACACACACACACACACTGGCAAGTTGTAATCAAACTGCTAAAACCAGCAATAAATTGGGGAAGAGTGAAGAAGACAAAGAAAAAGGATAAATTATTCATAAAACAAGAAAGTTAAAAATGACCTCAACTTTCTTGCCAAGAACTTTGTCCACCAGCAGATAAGAGATTGATATGCTTATAAAGGTATCAACCTAGGATTCTACACCTAGTAAAAACATATCCCACAAAGGAAGGTTAGAAGTAATGCTTCACAGAAATAAAATCTTAAAAAGCTAAATGCCAGCAAACTTCTAGCACAGGATGGTGTAAGAAAATTATCTTAACAGAAGGAAAGATGTACCCGATGGATCTACCCCAAAGAACAAAGAGCTTGGGAAATTTTAATTATATGTGCAAATAGTAACAGTTTTTTATTAAAACTTACTTAACCAACAGTTACAAATAATAATGTCTTTAGTTTTATGCTTATAGAATATATATATGTATATTTTATGTCCTTAGTGTAAGTAGAATAAAATGTAAAAAATCACAGCTCTATGAATGATAGGGCAAGAAATGGGAGTGTATGCTTTGAAGGACTTTACACCGTATAAAAAGCTACATAACGCAAGATGCACTGTGTTCTCTGATTCTCCTTCTGCTATAACAGCAGATGTGATGTGAGAAGCTGTGACACAGACCATCCGGCCCAAAAGGCCGAGACGGTCATGATTTGGTCCTTTCCAGAAAAAATTTGCTGATTCCCATTGTAGAGAACTAAACTTTCAACAAGAACAACAGTGATAATGAAAAATTTGCATAGTAAGCACACAATCAAGGTAAAAGAGAATTTTAAAATACACAATTCAAAGGGAGTCAGAATGTTTCAGAAATGAGTCAGTTAGATAGATGTAAACTAAATCATTTGATAATTACTTTCCACATAAATACCCTGAAATTCCATCTAAAAGGCTTATTTCAGACTCAGCAAAAAATTTATGACCATCATATGCTGCTTACCAGAAACTCACTAAATAGGAATATGCCAAGAGTTTAAGGACGAAAGATATACTTTCTATACATTAATCAAAATGAAAGGAATTACTCTATGGATACTAGACAAAGCATATATCAGAATAAAAGGAAGAATAAAAAATTATGTTCATAGCAGGAAGGATTAAATGAACTGACAGGGTAATAATCCTAATGCATATTCACCCCATAATGATACTCCAAAACTCATGAAGTTAAAATTTACAGATTGAAAATAGAAGGAATGCTTTCCCAGTCTCGACCAGGTAACCCAGATATCTCTGCACAAAAAGGTGCATGTTTTCTTGCAGGTATGTGCACTTCATTGTTTGAGTCATGTATTTCTATTTCTAACTAGACAAAATGCTCTTGGGGACAGAAATTCTTGATTTGTGGTTTGTATGATCTTATTCCCAATCGCCACTACTAAGTTTTATATGGAAATACTGTTTAAATTAATTAGTAAGGAAGGAAGAGGAATGAAGGACAGAAAGGAAGAAAAACATATGAAGTGTATTCAAGAGTGCACTATCAAACTCAAGTATTTTACAAAACGAATCCAAAGACAATGAGTTGATTTATATAAATATGTTATGTTTTTTCAACAGTGCCTCTGGAATATGTCAAGTATACTCCAATTTACATATCACTGAGGTAGCATTTTGACACGTGAGATGATTTCAAATATGTATTTAAGGTCTTCAAAATAGATGGCAGTTATTTTCCATTTTAAATTTCTGAATTCTGAAAGCAGCAACATCTCACCAGATTTTTCTTTTCCTTTTCTTTTTATTTTTTCTTTTAAATTTAAAGACGATTTGTGCCAGGGATTTAGCTCAATGCTTCTAGCACCTGCCTCACAAGTGCAAGGTCCTGAGTACAATCCCTGGCACACACAAAAAAAAAAAAAAAAAAAAAAAAAAAAAAAAAAAAAAAAAAAAAAAAAAAAAAGAAAAAAGGAATTAGGTATTTAAAGACTGTCTGCTCTTAGGATTAAAAATAAATAAAAACAGTGATGAGATCAGACTTTTTAAATGACTTACTTTATGTAATCTTGATGTATCATTGCTCTTCGAAGATCTGTAGCTTTAGGATGTGACTGTCATCAAATCTTTTCAGCTTTCTCTGCCTTAGCTTAGCTTCATTGATTCTGTGCACTGTGGCAATTTTTGCACAATGCCCTCACTGGCGTTAATACATTCAGTTGTCAGTGTTAGGAGCATAGTGGGAATGCTGAGCACTCCTTATGACCCATATTCGGTATCTACTATACAAGTCTATTAATAATAAATTTCTGGCTGAGAGTTAAAGAAACTTCCAATACCTATGTGTGCTCCAAGCCATTCATAAATATTATTGCCCTCGATATCATAGATCAGAGAATATATCTATATCATACAAACTGTCTAAGGATTCTTTAAACCAAAGCTTCCACCCAGTTGACCTGCCTGGTTTATCTTGCAAACATGGTAGCTCTGGAGTTTCCAAGTCATGAGAAATACATGGGAATATGAAGCATTGCAGGCTACTGAGTACATTCGAAGCGCTGTCAGTTTTAGTGTTCCTGCCTCATAAACACCCCATCAATTATTCCACCAGGATCCAAAGGATTGCAACTTTTGGGGCTCAAATCCCCTTATCTGGGCTGAACACAGGTCAGAGCCCAACAGTTCATGAGAAGAGTTGCTGGTAGGTTTGAAAAGAAACCGGCCACATACATCCCTCCCTAAGGGGCCCGGGTTCACTGACTGTTTCTCTTGTGAATAAAATGGTTTGTATCTGCGATGTCCCCCACAGGCTCCGATGCTGAAGCCGGGGTCCCCAGTGTGGCAGTGCTCAGAGCTGGGGTCTTTGGAAGGTGGTACAATCATTAGGGCTCTGACCTCACAAATAGAGGGATCCGTTTGTGGGTCCATTGCTAGGTCTTTCACGGGAGAGACGTATTCTAGAGAAAGCTGCTCTCTGCTCCAGGTGAGAAGCTTTGCTGAGTCATGTGCTCAGGGCCGTGGACTCAGAGAAAGAGGAGCCAGGAGACCATGGCCAGAAGCCATTGGTCAAAATCAATTGTTCTCCTCAGTTGATTTTCTCAGGGGGTCTGTCAAAGCGATGCCAAACCAACTAGACCATGAGGCATCTAGTTTTAGCACTTCAGTTTTGAGAACTATCAAGTGTACTAGCTTTCTAATAAGTGATTGTATGGGGTTCCTTTTTAAGAAGATACATTAAAAATAGTCAGAGGTGCATCCTCTACTTACGAAAACTGAGTTGCTTGTTTTCTAGAAGGATAACTTATAATGGCTCTAATTTCTAGTTTAAGACTGGTGCGCTCTCTCTCTCTCTCCTTCTCTCTCTTTGTCTCTCTCTCTCTCTCTCTCTCTCTCTCTCTCTCTCTCTCTCTCTCTCTCTCTCTCTCTCCCTAATTAACATAGAGTTTACATACCCCCAAAAAAGCTCATCTAGCTGGGGATCATGTGGCTTTCCTATAATCCCACCACTCTCAGAGGCTGAGACAGAAGTATTCTAAGTTTGTGTCCAGACTGGGCAACTTACCAACATAGGGAGAACTAGTCTCAAATTTTTTTTTAAAATATAGTATCAAAGGGTTAGGAGTATAGCTTAATATGGAAGGTCTGGACCTAATCCTTGTGCCATATACTCAAACTGTGTGTGATCCAAGGGTTTGCAGAGTATGAGCAGAGTTGTACATCAATCACTGTAACAGAAAGGTAAGACCTTGTGGTCACTCGGAAATCCTTCTAACCCCCTCCATGCACTCGCCATCATGGCCTTGGACAACTACTGCATCGTCCTCTCTAGATTTGCCTGTTCTGGACACAAACGTAATCTTATATGTTCTTTATTTTTCTCACTTAGCATGTGTTTTGGAAGTTCATTCTTTTTGTAACATGTATCAGCATCTCCTTTTTCATTCATAAATACTATCATATTGCATGAACTCACCTCTTTTACTGAAATTTTTAAAATTTGATGAAAAAAATACCATTTTAACAGAATTCAAGCACATAATAAGGAAAACACAATTCCCACTAAGACTAAAACAACAGACCCTTTATCCCTAAAGATAATCCCAGTAATAGACTGAGTACAGTTTATCATTCATGAAAATAACACAGGGAAGCTTTAATCAAAATATTAGGACAAAGAATCCAGCAATATATAAAGTATACTTGTGCTTCAATTATTTGAGTTACTGTGTAACAGAATGTTCTTTACCCTGGCACGAAGGCACATGGTTACAAAAGAGTGCCAAATTCAAATGCAGCCTGGGCAAATTATTGAGAACAAATTATTTTTTTAAAAGGGCTGCAGATATATTACAGAGGTAGAACTCTCAGAGAGCAATACCTAGTTCAAGAGAATTATTTACTGTAAAAGAAACTTTGACTACAGCAATTCATAGAGGCAAAAAAAATCACAGTTCTTGCAATACACAAAATTAAGCTTACAAAACTCAAGATTTATATAAAAAGAGGCCACTAGGAAGCTGACAGTGAAAGCAGATGAGCCCTTTGACAAAATATACTACACAAGCTAAGGTGAACTTGAAACCAGGAAATGCAGAGACGTTTGTGGACTCTCACTGTCTCAATTCCATGTATTATCTCAGTTGTAACTCATACATTAATGAAAAATAAATACAATGGTTTAGAACTAAAAACGCCATTGTGACCAATGTGATAATTGTGTTCATACACAGTTCAATGATTCAAACTCGGTACACTTTCAAACACACTCACAAGATCTTTGTATCAGTCAGCCTGAAGAGGTTAAGCTAAATAACAATTAGATTTTCTTCGAAGGAGGCTGTGTTAGTAACTTCTCTCTTGTTGCTGAGACAAAATACCCAACACCCAACATTAAAGGGGGGAAAGGTTTATTTGGTCTTCAACCCATAATTATTTGACTGCAAGGCAGGACGGGGGAAATAGTTCATGGTGGCAGAAGACAGCAAATTCTGCGCCTGCCCCAACTTATTCAGACCACTCAGGGAAGACTGCACCTATGGCTTTACCTCTAGTGACTTTAGCCCCAGCCTCCTTATAAATCAGTCACACACTCCAGATTCAGTCAACTCCGAGAAAGAATGAGGCTTTGGGGGGACAACTAAACTTAAGCTATAAGCAGAGAGCTTTTCTGTTCCCTTTTGCTTCCTTGTTTGTAGACAGGATGATCTAAAACTCTCCTCAGGTCTTCCATTTTCTGCAGCCAACTAGCAGAAACCCCATTCTCAAGGTGCTGAGTTTCTGATCTTGAAAGCTCTGCACGAACTTTGCTGCATCCCTTTCCCAGGAGTCCTTGATGGAAACCTGTCTGCTATTTGCACAGGACCCTCCTGCAGCGGAGAACTCAGGGTATCTCCATCACGTCGCTGCTCTGATGCAAGACCAGGTAAATCCCCGGATTCCTCTGCTTCCCTAAACCCCTTGGATTCTGACTGGTAGTTGTAGAATGGCAACTGGCAATGCTGTTGGAAATGCGAGGCTGTGGCAGCTGCTGAAGATGGTGTGTTCAGTGGTCCGGCCGTTGTCCATGAAATACCAGATACTGAGAAGGGGTCTTGTGCTCCTCTTGCTGCTGGCTTGGTCCTTGCCCACATGTGTTAGGAAGAATAAAATGGGCTCCAAGGCGCATCTTTGTTCTGTGTTAATGTCTGTGACCACAACGTCACATGTGCCCATGTGCACAGTGGGAAACCTCTGTGTTTCCAGTAGAGTCATCAGCTCTGTGTAGTAGTGTCTCCTGGCCAAGCAAAATGTCTGCTTCATGGAAGATTTGTCACATGTTCGTGGAAAACAGGAACTGAGAGTCTTGGTCATGGAACATACTTCGTTTCTCATTGGCAAAGATTCTGTGTGTGTGTGTGGTGTGTGTGTGTGTGTGTGGTGGGAGTCTATATCTGCTACATTGGAATCAACTGTTTATGACTTACCAATGGCAACAGATTTGATTGGCCAATTCTTCCCTGGTTGTGAATTGGGGTAAGGATTCTGTTCAAATGATTATTTCAGGATTTATAATGGATCCCTTGTAAATTTGGGAGAAGGGCTTCCTTTCCCAATCCTCATTTTCTTTCTTGTGCTTCATTATGATTATCTTTTTGAGTCGAAGAGCCTTTGGACACCATGCCAAATATCCAGTACAGCTTCTCCAAGTAATAGTGTTGACCAGCAGAATGATGAGTGGATAAATACTAATTCATAACTCACATCCTTTAATTCTTACACATCCCAGAAACTGAGCTGAGTTTTTAAAGAACCTTGTTTTTTGATCTTATCAATAAATGTGAAAACTATTTTAAACAGAAGGGAACAAAACCTTTGGTGGTCCTCTCCCTTGTCTGAGGGCAATCTACCTATAAGTGATTGGTGGTCATCTCTATTTTTTTTCTACTGGCTAAAATGCCCAGTTTTTGGTAGGAGCAGTTAAGATCACAAGCTTCTTACAAGCAAGTGATGACCATATTTTAAAATTGTTTTTAAAAGCTCTACTTACAGCTTCCACCTATAACTGAGAATACAATACGAAATCAGTCTTGATTCACTGATTGATATATGGTACGGTATGCATGTAGATGTTCCTCCAAAATCTCATAGGTGGGGAATTTTCAAGGTGGTAGAATCTCAGATTAAAGGCATGCGATTGCTAAATGACACCACCCTGATGACACTGCCCTAATCCTGGTAGTTTAATGGAGTTAATGTCTTACCAATGGCAGTTTAATGGAGCACAAAAGGGCAAAAGAGGCTGCTAAGGACTTGTGCTTCCTTTGCTGCCTTCTGCCTGCCATGGACTATTTCACCTCTGCCAACCCACCCTGCCTTGGAGCTAGTTGATTATGAAGTGAAACTTCTACAAATTCTGAGCTAAGTAAACCTTTTCTCTCTTGTGTTTAGTACTTTGTCTCAGCAACATGAAAATTAATACAATATAGAACTGATAACACTGGCTCAAATTGCAGCAATGTGGGCACAGATAAAGTGGCCAATTGTGTGGACTTAATAAGCATTTAACAGAATCAAAGGTGAATACTACTGAGTTCAATTTTAGAAACACTAGTCTCAAAATAAAAAGATGCAAAAATACTTTAGCACACTGCTATCATTCAATTTAAAATCTAATGAAAAAATGACTAATTTTTCCCACTACATTGAATAAATTTAAGCCTGTTTTACACATAAATTTACTGTTATTTTCTTCTAAATAATGGATGGACAGTGACTTTTAAAAGCACCCATATGTCAGTATAATTATATAAAATCTTTTAAAAATTATATTCTTTGTAGATCTTAAGGCCATGTTTTAAATGCAAATGGAATATTTTTAGAAATTGTACATCGTTTTACTCTTTGAAAAGTGCCCTTATTTCTTATTCTTCTCTGCTGAAAATCCCTGGCTCCTCTTTCCCTATCACCACTGTAGGATAAAAGAGCCTAGCTGTGAACTGGCCTTTCTTGCAGAATCCGTTAAAGTTTAAGCTTATGGATTCCATCAAGTAACTAATGTGCTCATTTCCCCCACAGAAAATCACAACTCTTTTATGTCACTCAGTACATGAAGAAAAAAGGGAAAAGAAAGAAAGCAAAACAATCTTCATGCAAAAAATTTGGAAGTCAAATTTTGCAACAGCATGATAAATGCTAGAAAAAGACAGAAATACGTATGGGTTACATCCACTAATTGTAGAATAATGCTTCTAGATTCCAAGAAATGGTCCTTGAAACTAAAATGCTGACAAAGACCATAAGGAAATATTTGTGCCCCAATATAATAGTATTTGGAAGTAACTTTGGGTGATTCTGGACTAGGGCACGTTCTTTAAGTCTTTAGTAACATGTATGCATAGGTCTGTTGTTGAGACAAGGTAATGTGGTCCAATACCTTGGTGAAAATGTTCCAGCGGTCTACGCTGGGAGCACATATAAAGTGATTTCACATGTGAGTAATATAGACAGTCGAATCACTGCATGCCAGAACCACTGAGTGCTTCTAACCCCCTGGATGTCCAACAGTGTAACGTGACCAGGTCCTGAGTCTGTCTCTCAGCTTCTCAAGCTCAGGCACACACTCACGTCTTTGCTTGGAGCCGTCATGAGTGAGGGATACTGAATCCGGCCTACAGATCTCACAAAGACTGATAGCCTTTGCCAGAGTGACAAACACAGAAACGAAAGCCTTTTGAATTCAGATGGGACGTAAAATCGGGGCAGAGTATCAGCGTCAACACCACGTTGCCGCATTTCTCTCCCAGGCAAGCTCTACCCAAAGCGACAGAAGCAGGTCTGGCTCTGCGGCCTGACGGTAGACGGATGGTAACATCCTCCCACACGGGCCTCAGTGCCCCGTGGACTTGTCCCACAACAGAAGCCCGGCTTGGTTCATGCGGGAGGAGGCTCCCACCTTTCCATGGATTGGATATTTTATTTGGAATTTTCTTTTATTCATGTCCTCATCTAAAAAATCTCTTTGTTGCCTATTTCTTCTTTTGATTCATAATCTGATCTTACACATTTTACTGTTTTCAGTCATATTTTATCTACCTAGATGTCATTTTCTGCCTTCCAGACCTTTGGGAAATATAACTGGATTAGAGTCCAGTAGGAGATTTGTAAACATTAATATCCAAGATAATGTTTATTTTGCTCAGTGACAGGAGGTTCTATAACCTTGTATATGTTATGCTCTTTGCATGGCTTTACCGTGTTCAACCATCTGCAGAATTTTTAATAAGCATCAAAAGGTTTGTATTTCCCATTTGTAAACACTGCACATTAAATGGTAATGGAATATCTTAAATAATAAGGAGAAAAGAGGTACAGAGAGTCATGCAAAAATGCCTACTGTGTGCAAGGAATTATTCTGTAGAGTGAAGTTATGAGAAATGAACAAAACCAAGTCTCAACTTCATGGAGTTCACATGCTAGTGGGAAACCAATTATCTTCAAGAAAGCAAAAAGAAAAATAATAAAAATTAATGAGTTAACCTATCAGGAAAGATAAACCAAGGCAAGGAAATGAGAAATGTTGGGGAGTGTTCTATTGGATAGGATAACCGCAGACATAACCAATAGGTAGAATTATTGAAAAGGTAGATTTTGCTTCAGAAATGACTTCCGGCCATAGTGCACTTAGCCCCTTACAGTTAGCTGACTTCGGCGCAATAGTACGGAGTAGCGTATTCACCAAAGCTGAGGTCTATCTTAAAGAAGATTCTATGACTCTAAGCATGAGATCTTATAACCCATCATCGTATTAGCTTGTTCAAACATTACACTGACTGATTTGGCATTCAGAAATAAAGGCTGGCTGACAACTCCAACCAAAGGTAGCATGTCAGCAGAACTAGGAGAAAGAGAAACAGGAGGAGGAAGAGGAGGAGGAGGAATTTATGGAGAAGAAGAGAGAAGAAAGAAGGAGGGGGGAGAGGAGGACTGAGGGAAGCCTCCTGGGAACTTCTAAAGATACTATATTTCTCAGTGTTCGGACAGCTTTCCCTTTACTTTCCTATCATACTTATTTATTATCAAATAGATATATTAATAATATATTTTGTGAGTGGGTGGGGATGTGGATAAAGATGAGAATTAACTTGTGTCATATACTGGTACAAATTTCCCAGTGTTGTATGTGATTGTGAGCTGTATATAAAATGTACCAATAAGGAATTCAATTTAAAACTAATATATGGACCCTATGTGTTGTAACAATTAAAGAAAATACGAATAAGGAATTGAAAACAATACCTGATGTATGTAACTTATGGTCGATATTGCAAACACAGCCTCAGGTCACCCTCTTTCTATGTCCTCACGCTCATTTTCCACGCAGGCGTTTAGCTCTTTCCACAACGAGGAGGAGCTTCCTTCTCCCCCTTCTGCGTCTGGCGTGGGTCTCTCGATCTGACTCGCAACCGGCATTACAGAGCCCAGACTCCAAGAGTCCTCGCACGCCTGTCTTCTTTAGAGACCCTTCCTCCACTGCGGGATTAAGCCCGAACTACCCTGGTGGTTAAGCGGCGATCGCACAGGAGAGAGACAAGCAGTTGCCTGCCAAGGCTTTCAACGGCCAATAGGCAGCCTGGTTCCAGAGGCCCACGCACGCGCAGACGTGAATATGCAAACAGCCCTAAGTTGCCAAGTGTGTCTCAGACCCACGGTGCCTCCTGTCCAACCTGTAAGCTCCAAAACATCCTTGCTGCACATCCAACTTTTATTTTATTTTATTTTACTATTTCATTTCATTTCATTTTATATTTTATTCTATTTTTGGAGACAGGGTCTCGCTTTGTAGTTCAGGCTGGCCCTCAGCTCACGATGGTGCCCAGGCAAGCTGCTGTGAACTCAGCAATCCTCCTGTCTCTGCCTCCCGAGTGTTGGGAAGACAGGCGTGAGCCACCATGCCCAGCACTGTGGTGTGTGGTATTGATGGCTGGTGGGCGTGAGTCTCCATGCCCAGCATTGTATGTGGTTATCGGGATCAAACTCAGGACCTTGCGCTTGCAAGGCAGGCGCCAGAACCACTGAGCTAAATCTCCGGCCCTCCAACTTTTATTTTAATACGATAAATATTGGACTGTTGAGTGACGGCGATAGTTACACACACCCATTTCTTGCATGTTAGATTCCATCATCTTCATTATTGTTCTGTGACAGATACATAAAGATAGTGGAGTTTGTGTAACACTTTGTAAGGCCTATTTGCCCAGAAATTAAACATAAGAATAAAACGTGATGATAAATTATTACTTATTAATATATTCTGCTGGTTTATGGTAGAATCAGAAAAGACCACCTCTGCGTATAATACACTAAAATATCTAAATGATTCTGACCCTGTAATACATAGGGTCAATATATTATTAGTATATCTATGTGGTAATAAGTAAGTATAATGGGGAAGTAAAGTATCCAAACCCTGAGAGACACAGTATCCCAGGAGGGCTCCCTCAGCCCTCTCGCCGCTGTCTGTCTTCCTTCTCTCTTCTCCATAAATTCCTCCTCCTCCCCTTCCTCCTTCTCCTCCACCTCACCTTCCTCCTCCTGCTTCTCTTTCTGTACACAATATTTTTCTCAAAGTGTTGAAGGTCCAAGCATGTTGTCAAGAAACATGCAGGACATACTGTGTTTCATCCACATTCATATACATTGTCCATTAACAAAAACATATGTACCTTGACGATTAGTGGGTCAGATAGGATTACACAACTCATTGCCCAGTTATGTCTTTCAGGAAAAAAAAAAATGAAAGGCAAGTTCTGTTAAAGTTATCACTATGTAAATCCAAGAGCAATTCAAATGTTCACTTGGTCTTTAATTGTACTTTGATTAAGGTTTCACAGGTAATTAGAAAAAGAAATTTAACAATATAAAGCCAATTCAAGATAAAAATAGGGAAAGAGAACATAACCCCAAAGAGGAGGTAGTTCATAGAAAGTCTGAAATGTATTAATGAAAGACCTGGCTTTTTTCGTTACATTTTTCTTCTTTTCTGCATTTGTCATGAATTAACTTAAGAATAAGGAAGCCATTTTAAAGTGCTTATGGAAGTTTCCTATACATCTTGGTTTGTAAATGCTTTATGAGTCAAGTTTCTGAATTGTAAGTTGTAGAAATTGTCTCCTGGTTATGTCACATAAGGTATTTATTGCTTGACCGTTGCCTGGCTCTGAGCGAGGGAGAGGCTTGGGAAAGAGGAGCCCAGAGGGCAGGAGAATTCTACACATTGTACCACCAGGCTTGCTTTGCATGAGGCTCCTAGAATTTGGGCTCTGAACGAATTCCAAAGATTTTCTTATTTTTCCATCATTGCTAAATATTCAGCACCCCAATTATGTGAATCTAATTCCCATGCCCACAGCTGAACATCTTGAGGAGGAAGGTTTAGCTGATCCTTTATGCTTCTCCGAATGGAGGGTGAGGGGACCACTCTTCCTCATCAAATCTCTTAGAGTAAAGAATTTCCAGAAAATGAAATGATGGTTCAGATCCTGGTAATCAAAAAGAGAAAAAGAAAAAGGCGTATGTCTTTTTTAAAATGACACTTTTATCATGGTCCATTTGTACCTGTGGACATTCATGTAACAGCAGCAAGGAATTTTATTTTAAAAGGTAAGTGAAAGGGTTCTGTCATCAAAGTAGCGTGTGCCTATGGTCTGTATCTACACACACACAGTAACACATTGTGTCACAGCATTACTCTCTGCCAAGCCTATCTCTTAGAAAGGGTTAATCCTGAACTTCAGAATTTGTTTCTAACACCCCTGTAATTCAAATCACAGTGGTCACTCTGACATTCAAGGGAAGACAAGTGCTCTTCATTATAGATGATCCAAATGTGTCTTGCTGCCTGGTGGATGGAGTTTTATCAGGGACAGTAGCCAAAGGAACTAGAAGCCTTTTGCTTCTCATTCTCCGAAAGGAGCTAAGCCAAACTCTCCGTAAGCAATGCCACGTGACGCTGATGAGGGTGGTCTTCCATGCTTCTGTAGGTATTCAAAGACCTCTGGAACCCTTGCTCCAAATGTTAGTAATAGGACTTATTTCCAGATAAAAATATACATCGTGAACACAGCCCAAGGGGAGGGGAGGTATCAGGCTTTTCTCAAACAGACAGAGTCTGTGTCAGCCCTTTTCACACTTGTTAGTGCTGGGGTCCAAACCTGGCTTCAGATATTTGGGGTTAAGGTTGCATCTTGACTGTGCGGTAAAGGAATGTCACTGTTGTTTGTGCTCTTTCTACTAACAGTGGGTAAAGACAGCTCAGCCCATCACACAGGGACAAGCAGATCTTTTCATTCGGTGCTAAACGAACATCAACAATTTCAAAATTGTGGCCCTGGAAACAAATATGTACAAACCACTATTAACTCTCATTCTGATGATTTCAAAAATAAAGAAATGTGTGCAGCGATGGAAAGTGAGTTCAAGCATCATGCTAGCAAACTGTTATTGTTAGTACGTGCTCATGTTCAGGAGCTGTCGGAAGCCGCAGATATTGTCCCCACACTAATGCCGTGCACAGTCCCCCAAGCAACTGGGATTCTGGCCGCGGACCCAAGTGCCATTAGCTCTATCTCATGTCCTGAGCTGGAAGAGGGATCTTTATGCCACACCGGGTTTTTGTGCTAAGTGTGATTTTTCAGGTCAAAGAGAATATTTTGAGATAAAAATGCGGATGTCCCATCATGCTAGCTCTATCTTCACACCTTCCAGGGGCTTCCCATGTGCCACAAAGCCAGCCCAGCCCTCGAAAGGGCCCACAACATTGCGAACCAACGCTTCCTGCTTTTTACCCAGTTTCCTCGGCTCCACAGCCCTGGACCTTCTGTTGCTCAGCACACCCTGGTCAGCACGGCCTCAAGTGCATGCAGCTGCCTCTCTTCCACCTCCCTCTTGTCTTCCGAGTGTTCTCGGGTCCTGCCTTGGCTGCTCTATTTAACTTTCTATTTCTCTTCTCCACATTTCTGATATTTCCTGGCTCTTTCCTCTCCGGCAACCGCTGTGTTGTACCACGCTAGATGTTTTACTTTTTTGTTTTGTTTAATGTCTCTCCTTCTACCCACTATGAAAAACCACCTTTTCATCTTCACTGTCCTATCTGTGCAGTCTAGAACGGTCTGTGGAACACAATACGGGCTCCAAACACTCTTGCTCAATAGAATAAACAAATCCAAGTGAAGTGTCTTTTATAAAACAAAACATTTACCTAGTCTCAAAAACTATTCTCTTAAGTGCTTAGGTTACATAAAGGAAGCATTGCAAAGCATGCATATATATTGCTGTGATGGCTATAAAATGGACTTGAAACTTGTACCTATTAGTTTGACTTGGGGTTTACCTCTGCTAGGGTTTCAATGGATCTCTGAAATCGGGATGTTGTCAATGTAGTACTGAGATAAGGGTTTTTTAAATGAAAACAGTAGGTCATGCAAGATGCCCGTTATGAATGGATTAAGGCTCTTATGAAAGAGGACCCCACAGCATGGGGATGGAGGGCTGGCCTGTCCCTGTGCTGACCTTCAAGGGTACGACACAAAGCAGACGCCACTGCCTTTTCTCGAATTCCCTGGCTCCAGCAGTGTGACCCGTGAATGCGTGCTCTAATTAACCACTGTCCTGTGTTGTGTCCTGATAGCACAAACAAGAGACCAGGTGTCTTCAGGCCTCCTCTATCTGACAGTCACACCTACCTGGGACTCACCCTACGTTGAGCGTTCTATTTTGTTTACTCTTAAGATATCTGATTGTCTGGATTGTTTGCTCTCTGTTCTTTTTCGAAGCTGTCTTTTATTTCAATATTAATCTAATTCTGCTGTACAAAAATCACTCCTGAGTAATTTCACCCAAAGCAATTTATCAGCAACCCCCTCTCACTCCAGGCCTGAGCTGTACGATCTATAATTTGGGTGCTGATATCTAAATGATTAGGAAATAACAAAAGTTTGAATTGACCTTCTCACAGAAGGGCTCTGAAATGCGAACCTATTCAACCACAATTTCCCATTTCTATTATCTTTCTCTCCTATTCCACATCTTTACATACTTAGCTCTTCTGTAATTACTTCAATACCAATCTGGCTAGCTGGGAAGTGGCTTCTGCTGATGTCATTTTCTTTAAAATATACTCAAGTTAAAATTGTACCTAACATATGAATGTAGGTTTTCATTTTCAAGGCTAATGCATAAATTTGCTTTAGTTTATAAGTTTTCAATAGCAATGTTTGACAAAGTACTACATATATTGAATACAATCTTATTATCACTATGTGAAATATCTTACATTCAGATAACATCGAGGGCTCACAGAACAAACCAAAGTAAACTTAAGACTTATTCTGCTTTTTAAAACATTTTCGCACGTTATTTAAAACATAAACTTTCAACTTAGATGTTTCTCGTTTGTTATAAGACAGCTTTTGAAGATCCGTTATCTATATTACCCCTAATTGTCTTTTGAAATGAAATTAAACTAAACTACAACATTATGTTGTAACATCTGCCAATGTCTTAATTTATTAGGGTTCTCATTTCTCATCTACCAAAGTATCTTTAGGAAAGATAGCCTGATATTAAATTCATTTCCACCTGCACATTAGCACCTATTAAGTGTTACGTTAGAGAGTTTCCTTCACTACTTCCAATGTAACAAATTAAAACTTAAATAATAAATTACCCAAGGGACATTTAAAATGGTGTTGCCTTTAGTTCTTCACATAAGCTGATTCTGTCAATCATTATTTTACTTTTAGAACTGGGGATTGAACTCAGAGGGTTATATAACTGAGCTATATCCCTGTCTATTTTATTTTACTTTTATTTTGAGATAAAATAAAATTCTTATTAATTTACCCAGGCTGGGCTTGAACTCGTGATTCATTTGCCTTAGCTTCCCAAATAGCTGGGATTATCAGCAAGCACCACCATACCTGGGCAAAATTATTACTTTTGTGAAAATGATATACCCAGAATCCAATGATAATTGTGATATTACCTGAAAGAAAACAGCTTTTTAAAAAATGACTCTGTTCTACTGCTTATGTCAAACTCCTAGTTTTTTAGAAAATACTATCTATATAATATTTAGAAGTTACTACCTAAATGTAAGCTGCCAAATAAATTATAAGGAAGAGACTGAATTAAAATATCTAAGACATGTAACAACCAAAGATTAGTTTAACTGCTTTTCAATGATTAAATCATCCTGGTCTAGTTAGAGACAAATCAAGCATAGAATACTGTTAATTTATTTGGTAGGTAAAGGCTATTGTAAATTATAAGCTTAGATCTTGAGTAAAACCTTAGTTGACCAACCAAAAATATTTTATTTTATTCTATTTTACTTGCTACTTTATATTTTTATTTAAAATGTTTCATAATTCACTGTGATCAAAACATATCAATATTTTTGTAGGAGAGTAGTGGATACTGGAATTGGATCAGACATTATGAATTTAATTAACAATTTTATACTTCTCTGTACTGAGTTTAGGAGTGACATTATTTTACTTTCTTGTAGGCTTTCTGGGTCTTTTCATTGGAGAATATCCAAATTAAGACATTCCACTGTTTAAAAACGTTTCAGTCTATACTTGGGGGTAGGTCAGGGGAACTTGACGAATAGTGTTTCGTGTGTATTCGCATTAATAACTTCAAGTGCTTGATATACTCTCTGTTTAGTATATTGAAGATAAAAATCCAGTATTAGGCTGTACAAACAAGAAAAGAAGAAGATGAAGACCCAAGAGGGTGTTAAATATACTCTGGCTTGCAAGAAAGCATCAGTGTAAAAACAAACCTAATCACACTAACTAAAGGAGGATCTCTCAGAATGACACCAGGCTTTTAAAGACACGATCTGGGGGACAAAAATGGCAGGTCCAAGACCAGGGCGCTGTCACACCTTTCCCTTCTTAGTTAGCAGGACATGTGTTTGCTTTCGCTGTTGCTGGTCTCCATAGACGGACACCTCTGTTGTCCACAGTCAGGCATGCTGAGCAGCCTTCTCCCTTCTTGTGTGCCAAACCACAAGCTGTCTGGACAGGCAGGCTGGAGACCTCAGAGTCCAAACTTCCGAAAGAAAGACACTGATTAGTGCAGTAGGTCTTCACTGAAGTTTTGTTGGTAAGTTTTATCTTAAACATTTAAACTGTGGTTTGCAATAATATCTCATTGTGGATTTAATTTGGGCTTCCTTCAAGGCTAATTATAATGAGTATCTTTTCCAAGTGCTGGATCATACAAGAGGTGTCTGCTGTGTTCATGTCTTTTGCCCAATTTATAATTGAATTTGGGTTTAGCTGGGCATTGAACTTCGAGGTCTTATTGGGTATCTTTGCATTTTACTGTTGTGAATTGAACTCTGTGATCAGCCAGAGTCATCTATTAAGACTGCAATCCCTAGTGGGGCTGTTTTGGACATTCTAAGGGAATAATTAAGGTGAAATGAGGTCTTCCCAATGAGGCCCAGACCAGATAGCACTAGTTTCCTCGTATGACGAGACAGCCAGGTCAGAGAATTCGCTCTCAAGTACTGGTGTTCTCTGTGGCTCTCCTCTGCCCCACCCTCCTTCCCCCCTCCCCTCCCCCTCTCTTCCCCTCCCCTGCTCTTTTCTTCCTTTTTCTCTCTTTCCCTCTTGCAAATACAGGTAAGAGGGTAAGAGCGGCCATGTGAAGGAAAGACTAGAAGATGAGCCTCACAAAACAAATCACAAAATGCTTCTGCCTTTTCCATTTTCTGAACAGGACTGTGTAGAATTCATGCAAATTCTATTCAGAAGGTGAAGGTGAACTCTTTGATGAAATCATAATATCCTGTAGGTTTTCCTCATCGAGCTTTTAAATTATGAATTAAATATTCCTATTAATTATGGCACTATTTAAATGATCTGTTTTATGTTGGAGGAGTTGTCATAGGCGGTGTGTTTTATACGGGTAAAAATGAGAATTAACTTGTGCCATTTACTGGTACAAATTCCCCAGTGTTGAGTGTGATTGTGAGCTGTATATAAAATGTACCAATAAAGATTTCAATTCAAAAAGAGAAGCTAATCGGTCTCATCTAAACTGTAAAATTCCTTTATTATCACGTTAGCAGGTTCCTGGCTCCAAACAAGTGCACGATGTGTAGTTGTGTGTACTTTATCCTAACATGGGGGATTTTGTCTTCTCAGCTTTCATTTTCATCACTTATGCTAAGGACTAACATTTCCTTCTTGGTTCATATTGAAGAAGCTCTTTTGTTTAACTATTTTATTAATTTCATGTTTATATTAATATGTGTTTTAATGTACAAGATTAATTCATAGAGGGCCAAAATATTTGTTTTCTCTTACTTACTCTTTTCTAAATCCATGAATTCATTAGAGGCTGTGAAATAATCAGAATTCTAATTTCATCATTCCTTATTATTTATTAGTGAAATATTCCCTTTAGAAAATGTTTGCCTATCTTCTATTTGATGAACCCATCTGGCCTAAAAGAGAGATTTTTCTCACTTTTTAAAGTTAAAAAGTACCTTTTTTGGATAATAACACAAGTCATTTAACAAGCCTATTCTTACCGGGGATCTGGAGTCTTTATTTCTCTTTATCTGCTGTTAACAATAATGCTGCATTGAATAAACTTGCCCAAACTACCTTTTGTATTTCAGTTATTAGTTATTGCTTAGAGTCATAGGAGATCTGACTGTCAGGTCAGAGAGGAGCATATTACATTCTACCCTCTGATACAGACATGGTGGTGCACTCCTGTAACTCCAGGAGGCTGAGGCAGCAAAACCCCAAGTTTGAGCAATTTACCAAGTTAACAAGAACTGAGGGTGTGGCCCAGGGAGAAAGCCTTGGGTTTGATCCCCAGGACCACGCAAAAGAGGAGGGACCGTACTTGGAGCATACTGATGGAGAAGTGAACAAATATCTCCTATCTTCCTAACCACTCTGCTAGAAAGTGCTTTCCTGCAGGCACCCTCCGTTTCACCCTCAGCCAGCTGCACAGGAGCCACACTTTGATAAAATCTGGCCTCCTTTCTGTTTAGGCCCCCTAATTACATATTTCCAAAGCACCAATAATCTCCAGTTACAAAATACATTCCACTCACACAAATGCAGTTTATGGGTTTCTCTGGCACTTATCTGGCCTATTTAATAAATGATTTGCTAAATATTTGTATGTTTGATAAATTCATGGCTGAATGAATAGGCAAAAGAAAGAGCCAATAAATAAGACATAGTGAGAGTATCCGGGTATCACTTATACAGAGGCATGTGGAAGGGAGGAACATAGCATACTATGATCAGAGAAATAAATTCAGTGCAGAGAATCAGGCAATGTGGTTAAAAAGCGATATGCTTTGTAGTTTCAGACAGCCATGTAAGGGATATGGACATAATGGGTCAGATTTCAAGTCTGCCAATTTCTGATTAAAAGCCAAAGACATAGAAATAAACATCTACTAACTAATGATCAGTTGCAGTCATTTGCCAGCTTAGTAGACAGTCTTTCTTTTTTCTTTTTTTTTTAGTGGAGAAACAGAACAATCGAAACCAATCCTTAGAAAAGGAACCATGGCTTAAGTATCAAACTACTCAATACAATGACTGTTAGCTGCATTTACACTAAAATTTAATTAATTTTTAAAAAATCTCTTTTCCGTGCCGGGTGTGGTGGCTCATGCCTGTGATCCCAGCACTCGGGAGGCAGAGGCAGGAGGATTGCTGAATTCAAGGCTTGCCTGGGCTACATAGTGAGTGCAGGGCCAGCCTGAACTGCAAAGTGAGACCCTGTCTCAAAAAAAAAAAATCTCTTTTCCATCTACATACCCTCTAAATCATATGTCTTACATACATATGTCTATAGTGACTCCTACACTGGACATTCTATAGAACATCCCAATCATCATAGAAAGTTCCTTTGGAGAGTTCTGGAATAGGTACTGCCTTATTCCTCAAGAAAACATCTCGCTTGTGGTCTAAAACGTCTTTCAGGACTATTCCAGTTGCAGTAAAAGAAACCGCATCTGACACATAAAAATGAAAGGTTACTCAGAAGACCCAGGCACCTGTGCTCCAGGCAGATGTGGATTGCTATCTACAACTGTGTTCTTGTGTCTACCTCTCTTTCCTCTCCTTTCCTTCATTCTCCTTCCTTTGCTGATCAAATCTCCGCTCAATTCACAGCTCAGTGATTGACCTTCTGAGGTCGAATTTCAACGTTTCTAGGAAAGAACATCGCTGATCCTTGCTGGGTCCCACAGCTCCTCTTGGCCAAATGGGCTGAATTTGAATGTGGAAGAAGCAGGCAGTGGAATGTGACTCTATGGGCCTAGCTACCTGAAAGTTATCCCGGTAGACTGGAGCCAGTTTAATTGGAAGATAACTTTCCATTTCCCAACTTGAGTACACTTCTGTGCAACTGAACCTTCCAATGTAGTTCACTTTTTCTCCATGGCTTCTTCATTCCGTGGCTGATTTGAAGCTTCACGGTGACTTGGAGAGTCACCCCACGTACCCCAAAGGGAAATAACGCAGGCTCATAATGAGGCTACCTACACAGCTGCAGGCCGAGTTCAAGGAAGCCGCAAGGAAATTACAATGGATAGTAAAGCACACCGGGGGTTGTAAAAGAGGGTCTCCATTAACACGCTGGGCTGGAGGGAGAGACGGGGAAGAATCCTGACCCTGGAGAAGCTCTGGCTACAGAAATGCTGCTCTGTAACAGAAGCTTCCATCGCTCCACGCTTCGAAGGGCAGCAGAATGCAAAAGAGTAGGCCACCGCCATTCCTTCCTAGTTCTCATCGGCTGGGTGTTACCCACTGGCTGATGCCAGCTGTAAACCAGGGAGCAAGGGCATGTGTTTATCCCCATACCAATTAACCGAGGAACAGAGCTGAGTTCATGGAAACAGCTAAGCACTAAACCAGGGTAGAGAAGCCAGTGCACACAGCCACACACCCCCAAAGCCACCCTAGAAAGGACACACTGGATTGGCCAAGTGGGGAGGACCCCCTTTCTCCTCCACAGACCTGGCGTTTTAGTTTTTTTTTTTAATTGACTTTATTGGTACATTTTATATACACATCATGATCACAATCTACATTGAGAAGTTGTACCAGTCCATGTCATGACGTAATTCTCATTTTTTTTCTCATTCCCCTGCCCACCCTACAACCCCCCACCCCTAGCTGTTTTCTTTTTTACTGTCAATTTCTTTTTCTTTCCCTTCTTCACTTCTCCCTAACCCCCTTTTTCCCTCTGAATATTCTCTTACAATTTCAGTTGCAGCCTCTAGTGAGAAGTGAGCTTCAGGGGCTTGGCCATATTTATTTTAAAACTAACATACTTCGAAAGTACTGTTTACTTGAGTTTATCTAGAAAAAAACCCAGATGTGCCATAGATGTCATCTGCTGAGTATTATTTTCGGCAAACTGGAGTTTCACTCCTCCGTCTACCCGGAATGAGCCAGGCAAACAACTGAGAAAGAAAGGCCGCTCGGCCGCGGATGAGGGGCCAGGCCCGGGCAAGGTCACTCAAGGACAGCTGGAGCTTCCACGTGGAAGCGTTTTCTGGTGACAGGTTAATCCCGATCACCGAGCGGATCTAGAGCTAGACCTGTCTTTTTGTTTTACTTTTCAGCTTTCTTCTCCTTCGCAGCCTCAAGCCGCTGTGTATTTCGGATGACATGTTAGTTCAGAGTCTTTCCTGCTCTCAGTCAAGGAGAATTTATGCCCACTGTTCGGCTCTAATCGGTAACTTAGGAGCCATACTTTATGTAGGGTTTTCGATTATGTTCTTCGGGATCCCTGCTGGGATTCTTGGATGTGATCAGGCAGAGACTGATCACCATTAGATGAATACTATCTGATGTGTGACTGACTAACAGCTCGGGGGTCTGGCTGGGAAATTTGTGGTTCAGCACATTTTACAGAAATAAAAGTTTTAAAAGAAAACAAGCAAAAACAAAAGCAAATGTTTTTATTTCCTATTTAAAATGTTGCCTCTCGAATGAAACCTATCCTTTCCTTTTTTAAAGAAAATGTTAAGATTTTAATATTCTTTTTTTGGTAACTGAATTCTTTGTTAGTACATTTTATATACCCATGATGATCATACTCAACATTGAGAATTTGTACCAGTATGTGACATGATTTAATTCTCATTTTTCCCTATTTCTCTACCCACCCTACAAAACCCCACCCCCATATACACATGCTCTATTTCCTTTTTTGAACTATCACATCTTTTCTTTCCCCTTGTTACTTACCCCTGCCCTTTTCCTCTTGAATATTTTCTATTTCATAATAACTATCATACATTCTAGAACTCATTTACCTCTTCAGATTTGTGTACTGGAGAACAGATATGGTATTTATACATCTGTGGCCTATTTATTTCTCTTATGAGTATGTCCTAAGGTATGTCCATTTGAGTATAAATGACTCACAACTTATTCTTTTTTTCTTTTTTTTTTTTTTTTGAGACAGGGTCTCACTTTGTAGTTCAGTCTGGCCCTGAGCTCACTATGTAGCCCAGGCAAGCCTTGAGCTCAGCAATCCTCCTGTCTCTGCCTCCCAAGTGCTGGGATGACAGGCTTGAGCCACCAAGCCCAGCTCACAACTTATTCTTTATGATAGAGTAATACTCCATGTTTTAAAAAAACAAAACAAAGCAAAACAAAACAAAAACATATATCTTTATCTAGTCTCCAGTTGATGGGCATTTGGGTTGTTTCCAAGATTTAGCTATTATACACTGAGGCACTATACACAGGTGTGTGCATCATACGTATCTGTGCTATGAATATTTTGATTCTCTCAGATATGCCCCAGCAGGAGATATCCTTTCCTTTCTTACTTAGGAGGCCTTTTTTTTCGGTGCCAGGGATTGAACTTGGGCCCTTGTGCATCCAAGGTTGGCGCGGTGCCACTTGAGTTAAATCCCCAGCCCTTAGGAGGCCTTTTGCTAAGCCAGAAGTTACAGAAGTGGAACCACATGTGACTGGCAGTGTCCACGTGCTGATCTCCGCCATGACAGTCTCAGAGAATCACTTATTCTACTCACTAACAAATTCTTCTTTCCACACCACCTGAAGCTTAGCTAGTAAGTCCTTAAACATATCAGGATGCTCAAGCTAGTTCTGCACCAGCCCTTCTCATATCTACTTACAGTAAACGTCAGCCATGGCCCTGGACTCAGGAACTATCTGCATTGTGGGGTTCACTTTCCAGTATCTTCTAGTTGCTGCTCTTGGTTTCTTCTAGAAAGAAAGAAAGAAAGAAAGAAAGAAAGAAAGAAAGAAAGAAAGAAAGAAAGAAAGAAAGA
>PVIC010014902.1:0-35981 GCA_004025085.1 Thryonomys swinderianus
TGATGAGGGGAAGGAATAAATATGATACAGAAAGAAAATAAAAGAGCATGTATAAGGGGGGAGGAGGGGGGAGTGGGTAGGGATATGGGTAAAAATGAGAATTAACTTGTGGCATATACTGGTACAAATTTCCCAATGTTATATGTGATTTTGAGATGTATATAAATTGTACCAATAAAGAATTCAATTAAAAAATATGCATCAAAGCTAAATTGTTGTAAAATAAGATTATTTTATTTAATTTTTCTAATTTTCCATTATTATACTCATAAGAAAATATGGGCATCACTAGTGAGAAGTGTAGTGAAGACCAATAATTAATATTTTTCTACTTTACTTAGATATGTCTGAAACATAGATGTTGAATAAACTACTTGTTGAACTGATCCACGATGAAAAGGTTCTTGTAACATGTTAAATTGAATTGTTATAATCAAGTTTCTCCACTTGACTAAAAGAGCTTCTCTGTAGATGTTTCTCTGTAGATGTATGTTGAAGTTTATTTATCTCTGAATCCCTAATATGAAGATCAACAAATAGAAGGCATTTCACATACACCTGTTCAGGTAGTACCTTTCAAACATTTTGGTCTCAGTATCCCATTGTTCTTTAAAAATATAGAATATTCCACATGTTTTCTTCAGGGCTAAAGTTGTAAATAATTACTATAACATAAGTAAAATGGAACAAATTCTAAAAATATATATTTCTAAATAATTTAAAATGCAAATAATAAACTCATAACATGGTACTATGTATTGGTACTATACTGTTATGAAATTATAATTTTCAAACCAAAATAACAATGAGAAAAAGGTGATTATTTTCATTGTGTAAACTCTCCTATGGCTTGAGATACAAAATAGGTATAAATATAGATATGTGTGTGCCTTTCAATCAATTTTTAGATAGCTGTACAAATTGGAGCATAAGAAACTTGAGCATAATAAAGATACGCACCTTGATAATTTAAAATGGTTTTATAGATGTTTTAGAAAGTTATGGTTACTTTTAACGTTACATCAGTGCTCAACAAGTTGGACATAGTAATGTACAACTGTAATCCCAGCGTTATGGGAGGCTGAGGCTGAGACTTCAAATTAAAGCCCTGCCAGGACAACTTAGTGGCTCAAAATAAAACATAAAAATTGAAGCTGGAGATGCAGTTCAGTGCAAAGATCCTAGATTCAATCTTCAGAACCTACAAAAAACAAAAACAAACAAAAACTCACCAGAAACCCTCCTACCTCACAGAAACATGGAATTTGAGACTGTATCAGTAAAATTTGTCCTCTGGTACATTAAAATCCATTGCTCTATATTGAATACTGAAAGGATTTTTCCAATACCATACATTAAGAATTTTGTGAATTTCATCTACTTAGTAGTGGAGATCTAAATGATGGGATAATATATAAAATGTCATATATAAAAATCATATAATTTCATCAGTTAGAGCAGCATGAACTCTTTAGGTACCAGGAAATTTGTTAAGCTAATAGCTGTGGATATAATTTTCCAAATTCCTAGTCAGTCTGAAAGTTTGAATTGTATCATTGACAAGGATCACTGTCAGTTGTTTTCTTTGAAGTGAAAGGCTCGTTTTATTTACAGCTGCCAGAGCTCAGAGTCTATATTAATCATGGTTTACCTATTATTCATCCTTTAAATAAAGGTGGAGTTTCATGGTAAAGGCAGCTAGGTAAGCAGACAATTTAAACAAACAAAAACCCCTAATTTTAGTTTATGCCACCTACTGTAGAAATTGCTGAAAGTTTCTCTTTCTAATTCTGCAGCTAAAATCTGTAATCTTCATGGAATTTTGTGTAAGTCAAATAAAAATCTCTTAATTCTCTATTATTCCAGCTAAGCTCATGTCTTGAAAAAATCAGCAAGTTCTGCTAATTCTACTTCAAAAGTAGATCTGATATATCCATGTACTACCAGATCATCTCTTCTGCTAGCTACATAGAGCAAGTCACAATATTTATTTATTATATTTGCTTCTAAGTGTTGCTTTCACACTTATTCACACAAAATATATTCTGCAAGGTAGGCAGAGTGAACTCTTAAAAATTGCAGGTCAATAATAATAATCTCTTTTCTCAAAACCTTCTGGTTTTCCACTGCTTATGGAGTAGCAAAACCATTTTTTTCACTATGTCCTGCATAGTTACATCTTTGTCTTTTTCTCTGACTCCATTGCATACTAACATTTCTTTAACCTGCTATTTGACAGCTGTTTCACTGCTTTTTCTGTTTCTCAAACTGACTCACCACAATCTGGACAAATGTTAAGCATATGCAAGATGCTCAATAATTTAACTGTTGAAATAACAAATGTTACCGTGAAGAATTTTCATAAAATAAATCCTTAAAATAATATGACCACAGCTGGGGATTTAGCTCAAGTGGTACTGCGCCTACTTTGGAAGCACAAGGGCCTGAGTTCAATCCCCTGTACTGTGCAAAAAATAAAAAATAAAAAATATGACCATATAAGCATATTCTCGTGGTCTGAACTCATGGCTAATACCAAATAGGCTCATTTTCTAAGCCTTTTCTGTATGTTTCCAGAATATCATTCATATAAGGTACCAGTAGCATTAAACAACACTTCGAACTGTCTTTAAACAGACCTAAAACCTAATGGGGATGCATTTGGTTTCAAAGAATATGCTGCCAGGTGCACCGCACACTGATACAGAGCTAAGACGAGTTTTCCATCTTTGACTTCCACACCTTTGCATTTCCAGTGTCTGCAACTCCATTTTTGTTGGGAAGTTTTGATGGGAAATCAAAACGAATCCTAGGCTGGATAGGCTGGTGGATTTGCAATATCAGCTGCGAAAGATTTGATGGTTCTCTATGCCCTGGCCTTCCATTAGGCATCTTAGAATAATGTTCTATGCACATACCTAAGAAAATGTACACATATATTACTTATGACAAGGTATCAAGTTAATACTGGAGAAATTTTACAAAGGTTTAAAAATCCAATTCCATTAGCACTGTAATATATATGCATCTAATATATATTAGAGAGTATGTTTTACACACATATGCATGCATACGCACATTCCAGATTACAAACAAGAGACATTATCTCTAACATTTTAATTCACTCTACATAATTATATAACTGTATAATTAGAATGCATACAAATGAGGAAAAAGGAAGATAATTTTATCAGTTATATATTGTGTAGAGAATCTGGGGGGATTCTTTATTAGTTGTAGAGCTATGGTAGACAAGAACATTTATCATGAGTTTTTATCATCAGAGGACCTTGCTTTGGAACAGTGTTCCTTTTATTTTGTCTTTCGGGTAAGTATTTTTAAAAGAATACTTCAACTGTATTTTTTGAAACAATCAAAATGAGGAATATGGTCATGCAAACAATATTAGCTTCTTCACTGTTACAGTCTAGATGTATCTGCTCCCTCAAGGCCTCTGTGCTCATAGGTGGAATTTTGCAGAGGTCCTTGGATTGTGCTGGTGTGACACTCCATTATTCCACTGATGAGTTTACAACTAACTGTGATGCTGGGTGGTGGGGCCAGGCCCGGTCTGAGAAAGTGGGTCACTGGGGTTGTGGTCTGGAAGGATGTATCTCCCCTGCTCATCTCTTGACTGCTTTCTTGGCTTCCTGTCCACCAGCAGTGAGCAGCCCGCTGCTGCGACGCCCCTCTGAGTGCTGCACTGCCTTGGAGCCAGCTCATGAAGGACTGAAACGTCAACAAACTGTGAGCCCGAATAAACCTTCCTCCTTACAGACGTGCGTGCCATGTACTGGGTCTCAGCAACATGAAAGCAATGAAGACATTCATTAATAGTCTAAAAGATTTTCGAAAATCAACATTTGATAAAGACAAATAAAAATAGTATTTTCTTAACTGTGTACTTTATAAAATGAACTTTGTCACTTGATCACAACCATTCTATATGTGAGAATTATTTTAAAGATGAATAAAAGTTGATATCACTAAGTGATTATATACTACGAGAACGTCATCAAAATTGATGACTGTTATTGCTAATATGGGAGGCTTTATACACTACACGTCATTATAAAAGAAATACATGGCTGTAAAGTCATAGCGTTAATATGGACCTATTTTACATATTCAGTGTAGTAACTTAAATGTATTAAATAACTTGAACTGTACCACCTTGGATACTGATACTACCACTTTTTTTAAACATGTATTTACCCAAGATAAAATTATTATATAGAGCAGACAAATAGATGGAAACATCTGATCCTGAGGGCACCTAATGATTAGTTCCCCTTCGAAAGTAAAATCTTCCCTCTTAACTACAGCTCTTATTTTGAAAAATAGATGAAGAAAAATAACATTGTATCTGATTCTCAACTTCTGGCCTTTTCTGGCATTCATACCAGTCTAGAAAGTTTCCAAGGAATTATTTTGGGAAAATCAATTCAATTAATTGTTTTTAGTGAAAGTCACATGGTTAAAATTTCAGCCAGCACTTGAAATGCCATACACTATTTTGGACAATTTTTTTAAACAACAGCAACAGTAATACAGGGTGGATTATAATTTACTTTTCAGGGTTAATTTCCATTCCAAGAATTTACCTACCATTATGTTAAAAACACTTTTGTTGAAGAAAAATAACTTACTGAATAACAAAATTTTTCAAATGATCATACTGTTATATTCCATATTATAATATTTAAAATAAAAATTCCTCTTCCAGTATCAATAAAAGCAGACTGCTAAATTTATTTAAAATATATTGAAGACAAAGCAACATTATATTAACATTGTATGAGAATTTCTATTACTTTTATATCGAGCAGAATATTGTACAATACCTATCCTGGATAACTAAAGATTTATTAAAATCAAATATTCTATATGAATTATATTTATTAATATGATATTCATACTTTAAAACTCAAGCAGAGGTTTGAATTCATCTGAACTTTATAAACAATGTGAAGCTGCTGGAGTCATTTCAATTGGGAGCTGTTATAATCTGATTTCTACTTTGGAGCCCTGTACAAATTGATGCCAATGTGCGAAGGGTGGCTTTTAACATAGGGGAAGAAAGACGGCACCAAAAGAAAACATTCAAGAGTGAATATGCTTTGATTTGAAGAACTTAGAATTACACTTGATCTAAATAATCAAGAGAAAACAGTAAGTATCTGGGAAAATGGCAAATTGTTATGTTTATCAACATGACATTTAATCAGCCCCAGGCAGCGGTCTACAGAAACATAGATCTAATCTCCACTGCTGCCATAGTTTTGAGTTCCAACAGAAAGACGTAAATCTTTTAACTTTCATATCTTGGCGACCAATTCAGAAAGTTTTTTTTTTTTAAACACAAAACACCTGGAGGGCTTAAAAAGTAAATATAGCCCTTGATGGAGTTAAGTAAGTGTTTTACTATTTGCATGCATAGGGTTGAATGCATATTTCTAAGAGTCTGGCTATTTTCTTCATCCAAAGAAGACTGAAACTATTTTGTGGATTTTTTCCAGTGAGGCAGTTTTGTTATTGAGTGTATATTCTTTCAATTGTGTGTGTGTATGGGTGTGTGTTTCTGTGATACACTTTGGTCTTGCACCTCGTTGGATGCGCATGTTGTCTCTGTACTCTCCACGCCCTGGTTGTCCAGTCCCTGGAGGGTGCACACAGGCTTCGCTCCAACCCGCTTACTGGAGCTCGACAATAGACACAGACAGAAATGAAGCAGAATCTCAATTCTGTCCCTCTTTCGTTACTTTCCACCCTTTCCTGCTGGGTGGAGGCTGAGGTGCTGGAGTCCACAAATCAATAACATGCCAATCAATTGTAAAATATTTTTAGGTTGGGTATCTACTCAAATAGTTTTCTGTGCCTTCCTATAGAGAGAGAAAAATCCAAAAATATAACAGTGATAATCTAAGACATTTTAGGGAAATTATGGCAGAAGACTGAAGTTTCACTGGGATCATTTTGTCTTTCATGTAAACCAGACTACTTCAGAAAGATGTAACACTGTAAGAGTGATTTAGGAATTAGGTATGAATGGAGGTGAGTTATGGTTCATTTATTTGTGCCTGTCAAGTGCTTACACAGTACTTGATCTAACACTTCAGGTGCTCAAGGAAGTACATTGACCACATCTATATCCCAGACCAACTTGGTAACCGACTAATATTCATCAAATTTCTTTAAGTAGAAAGCTCCTACTTTTGAAACAACTATTTCCCCATTTTAATACTGCTTTCCGTTCATCTATTTTATCAGGCTAATTATCCGGAGTCACACTTGATTTCTCTCATTCTATTTCATACCTTACTTTGAATTAATAGGAAAATCCAATCAACACAATTTTCTACATAGTGTTCTATATCTCGCCTACTCTACAGCAAAAGATTGGTCTCCACTCTCCTTGCTTCTTGCTCACTGCACAATCTATTTTCCATAAAGAAGTTAGAGTGATGTATATAAAAAATAAACCATGTCATACCATTATTTTTTTAATTGAATTCTTTATTGGTACAATTTATATACACCTCAAAATCACTCATACCATTATTTTGATCAAAGCACAAGTGAAGGTTCAGTGGCTTCATATTAAAAATTCAAATAAAATGGAATGTCCTTAATATTTTCACTGGGGTTCTGAGGTCTTCTTTCTCACTCTCTCATCTCATTTTCTATCCTCCAATCTCTCATTCATAATCACCTGTCCAACTGGCCACTTTCCTGTTTCTTGAACTCAGCCCTGGCTTTGGGCTTAGCAGTTGCTGTTCCCTTGCCTAATCCACCCTTCTCCAAGGTGTCTTTGTGACTTATTTTGCTTTATGAAAATGGCTGCTCATCTGTTGTTCCTTCCAGAGATATTTCCAGACTTCCTTATCTGATGATACACACAGTTACTTCCATAACCTTTTAGGTTTCATACGCATCACAATTAGAACTACTACTCTTGTTCAATCATTAATCATCTTTCTCGAGAGTATGAATCCCAAATATAAAGACTTCAGGTACCTCTGTTCTTGACTGACTCAGGTAAATATATGTAGATTTAAATTGGTAGTGCAATTATCTTGATAAGATTTATAACCAATAAAACAAATTGTTTTAGTAGTTGCTCATATTTAAAAGCATACAACATATGAAAAGAGAATTATACTTAAAAAGATAAAAAGAAATAAAAAACCCCTTACCAATAATCCTATCACAAGTTTATATTGAAAGCATAAACTATTAATTTTATAAAGTAGTGAAAAATAGAGTAAGCTAGGGTAAAGACGTACAATTAATTCACAAGATAAAAAAAGAAAAAATTTGTTCAAATTTCTTTGGCATTAAAGAAAGAATCTTAAAAATAATGTGATTAATGTCTTGATCAACAGTTTGGAAATCTTTTTCTAAAAATAAGTGATGAATTCTGTACAACTGTCTTATACATGAGCAAAAGGGAAACTTCAGAACTTTTTAAGTTGTGAAATGGATTTAAAGCATAATTATAGAAATTATAAAATTTTTAATTTTTCTATGTCCCCAAATCAACCCAATTTTTTCCTGTTTTTCTTTTCTGTGTGTGTGTGTGTGTGTGTGTGTGTGTGTGCTCCTAAGATGCCAGGTGCCACCATTTGAGATCAGCTTATTTAGGATCGAGGGGCTGAATGTGGATAATGACTCTGGGTTTTTTCTATCCACTGACAAGAGCACTTACTTCAAAGATGTGTTCTCATTCCAAACCTTCTGCTTTCTATTCCTAGTGCTGACACAGTTTCCATTCATTAGTGTAGAAAGATATCTTATTTTTATATTGCTTTTTCTTTTTCCTTTTTGTGGTGACAGTTACCTTACTGATGGATTTATGCATGGTAGGGAAATATTTTATTATGCTGAGCCACATCCCCAGTCCAAAAGATATTTTCATGTTTCTTTCACTCATATTGTTTTAACTCCTGGTATTGTGTGTACACATAAATAGTTCATTATTTTTCAAGTGAATTTTGTTAGAATGAGCCATAAGCCATTAAATATACCCCAAAACTACTTCAGAAATCATTTGTTAAGAATGTTATTTATAAATGACCCTAATTTTTTTTTTTGAGATGGTCTCACTTTGTAGTTCAGGCTGGCCCTGAGCTCACTATGTAGCCCAGCCAAGCCTCGAACTCAGCAATCCTCCTGCCTCTGCCTTCTGAGTGCTGGGATTAGTGGTGAACAAGCCACCATGCCTGACACTGTGGTATGTGGCATTGATTGCTGGTGGGCGTGAGTCACCACACCCAGCATTGTATGTGGTTACCAGGGATTGAACTCAGAACCTTGTGCTTGTGAGGCAGGAGCCAGAACCACTGAGCTAAATCTCCAGCCCCCTAATTCTTATTATAAAATAATTTCTAGACTTTGGTATAAACTTATGTACCAACTTCAGTATGAGATTTTAGGGGAAAAGCCACAGAGAAATATAATATTTTTGAAGAAAAACCTCATCTTGATTTTTTAATTGGTGTGTAAATTAAGAGGCTAATCTACGAAGAGGCAAAAGAAGTGATGAAGAAGAGATGGAGAAAGGGAAGAAATGGAACACAAACTCATCACACTACATTTTATTCTGTTGTTGACATCTCAGAACACATGCTTAAAATTAACCAGAATTTTAATCAGATAGTGGATAATATCTGATACTGAAATGTAAATTTGGAGAAAGATACATTTTAAATGAAGCTTTAATGCTCATAATGGGACCTGATTACACTGTTGAGGCTCATGAAGAGGCTTATTGGTGCAAGTTGTTTATTCTATTAACCTATTCTATTTAACCTTGTTTTTAATTTAATTTTATTTAGACTTTGAGTTTTAATTTTTATTGGCTTTGAGATGTAAACTGCAGGAGAACAGCTGATCTCTGACCTTCAGTGAAACTCTGAAGACTACAGTCTAAACCATTTTTATACTGTGAGTTAGGGACATACAGTATCAAGATTCTATAATCCATTGAATTCAAGTCTGATTCCACAGTCAGTGATCATGGTTTCAAATCATAACCCCAAAGTACTTCCAAGTCTTTCCTATAGTATTCTAGAGATGATGATCTACCATCAGTATCATCCTAGGCAAACTTCAGAAATGAAGCAAGAGTTTCTTTTGCCTTGTGTTGTCACTCTAGAAGATTCCACATTCTCTCAGGAATGTTCCAAAACTGTGCTTCCCAATTGTCAAGCTTTTCCTGGCTGACATTTTACTATTAAAAAAAATTCAACTTGGAAATTGCATACAGTCTAGAATCAGTCAAAAGTCCCCAAACGTTTACACAATGACCCTCCACTTTTTATTTTTTCCACTGGTTTCTGTATTTTTAAATTTCCACTTTTTTATAACTTTATTTAAATCATTCTTATGTTTATTACTGGGGTACAATGACTTTTGAGATTAACTTTATTGTTCTATAATATTCAACACCATTTACTACTTTTAAGTGTTATTTTGATAAAATGACATTATCTCCAGGAGGAACAAAGTGGAATTGATAAAGGTAGTACATTAAAAAGATGACTTCCCTTCATTCCTGAGAGACACATGTGTTTTGAAACACAGGTCATACTCTGTTTCCTTTTGGCCAATTTTGGATTATACTCTTTTTATTCCTGGAGATTTTAAAACCTGACTTTTAAAAAAAAATCCCTTTCCATTGTCCTTTTATCAGCGTTTGTGACCTAAATTTCTAATCAGATGGGTTAATTTAACACTGAACCCTTTCACAGTCTTGATTTTTATACTGTCCAGCTCTATCAATTCCATCAGACACACAGTTTTTGTTGATGGTTTTCTAGACTCCTCATTTACAATATTTGAGGACTTCAAATAACTTTTTTTAAAACAGGCCATTGATTAAACATACTACATACTATATTTCTACCTGTTTTTAAAAATAAAACATACTACCTACTATATTTCCATTCGTTTTTAAAAAATAACAATAAATCAAAAATTATAGTTTCTGTTTGAGACTTCTCTTGATTCTGTGACTCCTGTACTATTGATTAATGAATTTCAGATATTTTCCTGCCTTACTTACCAAGGTAAAAGAAAAGAAAACTATCTAGAAAAAATACTGTACATTACTTGCTCTTTGCTTTTTCCACTGTGAAAACATGTGAAAAAGACTCAAGATATGTTTTAAAAGATTATCTGTTTACTATTTGCTTACATTATTAATCTGTTAGATTACTATTTAATTACAAAGAAATAGTGTATTTATGTTATTTGATATGAGTCAGAAAATTTCTCCTCTTATCAGCAAATCTCAACTTACCTGACTCTCATTCATTTTCTTTCTTTTTTTTTTTTTTTTAACCTTCCAGACGTGGAAAACGGAAGTGATAATGGAGGGAATGCTCACTTCCCTTAGACGGTGACCTCTTCACTGTATGCCATGTCCCAAGCCCTTCTAGCTACTCTGGTATTTCTGAAATTACTGTTCTCTCCCTGATTCTACTTTATTTTTCTAGATTATCTACATATGCATAAAACTAATATTGCTAATTTTAAAATAAAAATTCATATCCTGATTTGCAGTTATAATTGATAACACCCTAAAATATTTCCTGAGATCACTGTTTCTACTTCACTGGCATTTTTCATTTCAGATGAATGGACATTCTCAGGGCTTTTCACATCACGGGTCACCTTCTTGCTGAAACCATTAGCAATTTGTAATACTCAATAATATCCAGAGCAGTTAGACAGTCTACCTTCATGAGACACTATCAATAGGTTTTTTAACAATGTAATGGGTGTGGAGGTGCACCTCTATGATGTCCAAGCTCAGAAGGAAGCTGAGGCAGAAAGATCATCACTAACTAAAGGCCAGTCGGGGATACAGAGTGAGTTCAGGGTGGGTCTGACTTACAGAAGGAGGCCTGGTCTCAAGAATCCAATACATTAAAAAACTCCAATATCTATCTATCTATCTATCTATCTATCTATCTATCTATCTATCTATCTATCTATCTATCTATCACCTATCTGTAGATATATGTATATATATATATGTGCATGTCATATATTATGAATTATATGTCATATGTCACATATAACATATTAATACACAATTCAATAGATTTGAATATGTTCAGAGCCTAACCCCATGAATTTTAAAGTAGTTTTATAATTTTAAAATGAAATTCCACATTCGTCATTCTCTGCACACAGCCTCTCTCTCTCTCTCTCTCTGTCACGAATCTGTTAAGTAGGAAATTATTTTGACTTCCTTATCCTTGGTATTATACATAAATAAAACAGTACAATGTATGTCCCTTTGTGACAATTTTTTCATGTGCCATTATATTTTCAAGGCTTCTTTTTGCACTGAATGCCTGTATTTCATTCCTTTTTTTTGCCATAGAATATGTCATTGCAAGATGACCCTGCATTTATTAATCCATTCATAAGTTTGTGGACATTTACATTGTTTGCATCATTTACAGTTTGGGGATTTTATGAATTATATTGTTATGAGGTCTTTGTGTAAGTTTAATCAATGTTTTATTATATAGTGTATCCCTTGTGATAATCAACATATACATTTCTATGGTTTTTCTGTGGCTTGTTCAAGTTCCTTAATACAGACTAGATTAAGAGCCTGAGTAGGAAATTATGGGATTGAATAAAGAGAAGAATACAATCAATACTTCGATTTGCCAGTTTGGCTAGATTGCCAGCTCCTGGGCTGCAGTTAACTCAGCTGGGAAAAAACATAGCCTTGGGGCCATTTCACTCTACAGCTAGGAGAGTCACCTCTTGTGATGTGCAATTGGTCTAAATACTCAGTTATATGAGATCTTTACGGGAAGCTTTGACTTCTTTGCCAGGAAATCTTTGGCATTTTAATTCCAACCACATTTTTTTTTTTTTGGTACTTAAGAAAGCTGCCAATGCATGAATGAATAAACATTATGTACGGAAGCTTTCTCTTTATTGCCAGAGTAAGTACAATAAAGCAGAAGTAATTTTTAGCCTTGATCCTAAGCAATTAAATAACTAACAAAATCTGTCTCTAAAACTGATATCTTATAGACAAATGATTCATTCATTTTTGATTAGTGGTTCGAGATAAATGTTCCCACCACCCCAAGTCTGTGCTATAATTAAGTAAAGCCTCACATCCAGGGAGAGGAGCTGACATTGTATAGTTCACATAATAATTCACAGCCTTCCAGTGCCAGTTTTTCAAGGTTAATAGGACTTCTCCAGAGGGAAGACGGTAGAGAGAGAAAGTTGGAAAAGCGAACCTCAGAAAATCTGATGACATGAGAATTTTAAAGAAGTGGAATTAGATAGGTAATTTCAGGAGTAGCATGTGAAAAAAAAATGGTACTTATAAAGCACAAAATTCAAATAATTTTTGAGGTGATTGCTACTGTGTGTTAATCACTTTATATGAGGCATAGTATGTTCATGTTTATAAGAATCAACAATAATAGTTTTCTAGGTATCTCTGATAAGGCAAAATGAGGAATAAAGTTGTTTTTTAGTGTGTTGACTACCACTTTCAGCAAAATGCATTCTGCCACACACAGCTGTTTAGAGTTGTATTTTTATGCCATACTGAGTTTACCAGATTTCTGGAAGTCAAGAAAATAGGCACTGCTATGTGATAATTTTCTATGGAAAAATAATTTCCTCTTCTGCTTTCTAAAATTTTATTGACATATAATTCAATATGCTTCTGTGCGTACTTGAAGTGTACCATTTGATCAGTTTTGACATATGTAAAAGGTTTTGAAACCATTACCATAGTCAAGAAAATGACCACTTTCACCCCCCAACAAAAGTTTATGTACTGTTATAACCCATTCTTGCTCCATTCCCATTGTCAGCCAACCACTAGTCCACTTTCTGTCACTTTACTTTTATTTTCAAGAATTTTACACACATGGCATCATACAGTACGTATTATTTTGGGTCTGACATCTTTCACTTGTTACAGTGATTCTGGGGTCTATTTATGTGCATCTCAATAGTTTTAATCACTTAATTATTGCTGGGTAGTAATACACTACATGAATACATTATAATTTATCTCCTTTTCTAATTGTTATCAGAAAATTTGGTTTGATTTCAATTGTTGCATAATTACAAATAAACCTGCTATAAACTTTAATGGAAAAGGTTTAAAGTGTGCATATATTCATTTCTCTTACATTAACATATAGCATATGTAACTAGATCACATGATAAACTATGTTTAAATTTTTCAAAAAGCACTGAATTTTATCTAGTGATGCCATACCATTTTTGTATTCTTTCGCAAGTTTATGATATCTTAGTCTATTTTCCATTCTTAGTCATGCCAAAACCGGTATCAATAAACGTGGACAGCTTCTATCTCCAGAGCTCACCGAAACTACTCAACCTAGACATCCTGCTTAGCTTCCTTTGTGTGCCTTGTCCATTTCTTTCCACGAAAATCACAAGAAAGGCTGTTGACCATGTTTTCATTTTCATTCTTTGTCTCCTGAACAATCCTGACCCCCCCACCCCAATGTCCTTGTGTGCTGAGGGTGTCCTCTTCTCCTGGAAACTGTGCGTAAACAACTGTCTTTTCAGTGGATGTCAGCTCCTTATCTTTGGGCTTACCATACCCTAGTAGTGATAAAAGTAAAGTTTAAAGTTATATTTTATGATCATCAAACTATTAAGTATTTCTGTGGAACTTGCTTTATTTTTGAAGCTCCAAGTCTTTCCCTAGAAGTGCTTCTTTTCAGACTGAAGAATTTCCCTTTGAATTTATTTTATAGCATATCTGCTAATGATGATTTTTCCTCTGTTTCACTTATCAGAACAAACATTATTTTTGTGACCTCCATGAATTTTGATGAGAAACCAACATTCATTCGGATTCTTATTCTCTAATATCCAATATACTGTTTTTCTTAGAAGCTTGAAAAGATTTATCTTTGGTTTTTACCAGTTCAGTTTGTGCATATCTAGACAGGGCTCTTTTTACTTGCTGTATAACTCATGAAGTCCTCAAGTATATAAGTGTATTTGCCTTGTTCTTTCTTGTCCTTAGTCTAGAAATATGGCTACTCTAATGGACGTTTTAGTAATTGAACAAAGAAACTGTGAGAGCCTCCTTCTGAGAGGAGGGGACCTGGGGATACGAACTGCTGACACAATGAAATTGAAGAAAAGTGTAGTTAGCTAACGGCAACTTCACTGGACCGGAAACAGATTCTTACAGCATTGAAACAGAGTCACGAGGACAATGAGACAAACTCGGGGGAGGGGAGGAGAGAAACCCCATTGTTTGTGAAAGAAGACACAGTTAACTTCTTTAAACTGAAGGGGACAGCTCCATGAGCTGAGAAAATATCTTAGTCTCAAGGACGTGTGGAACCAAGTTAGCAAACACAGTTATCTGGGGAACAGAAACTAGCAGAGTAGCCAAGGACAAGGACCGCATCATGTCACCTCAGGCACCGGGGGGCTGGGAGCTCGCTGGCCTTCATCCACCTGCGCCTGGCGTGACTCCGCTTTCCGGAGTCTGAGGCTCAATGTGCGGTTGTATGCACCTGGTCCCTCCACAAGAATCTCCACACTTGAGGAAAATCCAGGAGTTATACCAGGCATACCATCCCACCAACTTTTGACTGCTCTCGCAATCTATCTGCCCTTTGTATTTTATAGTTTATAGAATTTTATAAAATTTATAGAATCCTCTATACTTGTGTACTCTCCCCCCAATAATTGTAAGTACAGATGTTAGGGATCCTGGACTATAGCAGGATTAAACTGCCACAGCATAACTGAAATTTTTAAATCTCTTTTGTTTTTGTAACAGCTTTTCTAAAAGAAATGTCATTTAAAATGCAATCAGTTTGGTAAAAATATTACAATTCAACCTGAATATCAATGATTTTTTGGAATTGTTTGTAATATCATTTAAATAATATCCTGCCTCTTTGGTTCTGTTTGAAATAAAACTTTAATTCAGTATGATTAGAGTTCCAGATTTATTTTAAATATGGAACTCAGTTCTTCATATGTAATTAATTAGAAAAGCTATCCATTTCTCCCCCTGGTGTCGCATTTTTGTTTGCCTTAAGTAAAAAAGGTTTTTGGCAATCAAATTGGAAATTATGCTGTCATTAATGAATATATCTTTTCTATTGCTGTTTTTCCTTCTATGTACTGAGAATCCTGCTGGCACATTGCTGTAGTAACTTCACTTCTTATGGTGAAAGAACTGTGATTTCATAAAGTTATTGAATTTGAAATTTAAAAAAATGGGCTTGCCATCCAGATCTGCCTATTTTCTTCTTTGTGATGGAAGGGAGATGTTCATAGGGAGCAGTGAGCTGGTGGCTAATATAGCCTCTTCAGAGGGGGAAAACTGGGAAGCCTTACATGTCTCAGACTGCAAACAGCATTCACTGGCATTAGCATTTGTTATGATTTGGGGTGAGAATGACCTCTGAAGACCTCATCACCCATAGGCAGGGCTTGTGGGAGGAATTGGAATCATGGGGGCGAAATAGCTGATTTGCTGTTAGGAGGTAGGTTTTTTTTTTTTTTTTTTTTTTTTTGAGGCAGGGTCTCGCTTTGTAGTTCAGGCTGGCCCTGAGTTCACTATGCAGCCCAGGCAAGCCTTGAACTCAGCAATCCTCCTGTCTCTGCCTCCCGAGTGCTGGGATTACAGGCATGAGCCACCACACCCGGCAAGGAGGTAGGGTTTTGTTGGAAGAGGCAGTTCACTGAAGGAGGATCTGTAAACACAAAACTCCCTTCCCTCTTTCCTCTTCCCTCTTCTCTCTGCTTCCTGATCACCGTGAGGAGAGCAGCTTTCACCCACCAAACCTTTCTGTCACTGCTTCACTTGGAGCTGCCGACTGTGGTTGTAACCATGAGCCCAAAACACGACTGTTCCTTTAAATTGTGGGTGTCACGGACTTTATCTAAGTGACTGAGACAGCATCCATTGACATTTAATTCTAGATCTTTGAAATTTATTTTCTGACATTGCACTTTAACATGATTTTAGACTGACAGAATTATTCTAAATATTTCACAGAGAACTTCTTCCTGCTGTCCCTTCTTATTTTACATAAGCAATGTTACAATGATAAAACTGAAAAATTAGCACTGTTATAATACTACTAAACTATGAGGTTCTTCTATAGTCCTTCAATTTTTCCATCCTTTTCCTGTTTCAACATAGTCTTTCTCGTTGTCATACCTCTATTTCTTCTGTTCTGTGGCAATTTATTAGTATTTTCTTTGCTTTCAGACACTTTTGAAGTATATTAGTCAAGTATTTTGTAATACCCCCAAGTTTGGGTCTGTATGATATTTTACATGATTATGCTAAGACTACAGTTCTTGAGGAAGAATTCCACATAAGCAGTGTGTAATATTGCTCATCTACTTCCATTATTCCATGGAGTACAGCCTGTCTGTCTGTCTGTCTGTCTGTCTATCTATCTATCATCTATCTATCTATCTATCTATCTATCTATCTATCTATCTATCTATCATCTATCTATCTATCTATCTATCTATCTATCTATCTATCTATCTATCATCTCTTTCTCTACAACCAACTTTGATTGGGTGGGCAAATGAGCTTCTCATCCTCTCCTAGGAAGTTTATTAACTCTTTTCTTTGTGCCAGTTAACCAGAAATGAATCACTGAATCAATCCAGCCTATACTCAAGAACATCGACATTAAATTCAACCTCCTTCAAAATGAAGTATAAAGGAATTTGTATATATATGTTTAAATCTATATAACTGTTATTTAACTTGCTGTAAACATTCAAATTTGTATTTCATCCTTTTCTGCTGGACCCACAAATAATTCCTTACCTATGTACACTTTAACTTGTGATGCTTAAAACTAAATTTGTGAGAGAATCAAATATCATGGCTTGTAATTTTAAAATAGGCTTTAAGATTACAGAGTTTGACTGATAGAAACAAAATCTGTGTCTAGACCTGCTTTGTATTTATTAGGATGATACTTTTCATACAACGTTGTGCTATTCCTTCTACAGTCAGAAAAATCCATAGAACCTATTGAATATTCATATTCCCCAAAGTCACAAGAATCTTTGAGTAAGTGGTGTGGAGTCATGAGCTCTAGTTTTGTGTGTCAGTTGAATTGCAACTTTTATAATGCCACTTTTCTTCTGGTTTTATCTTTATAATTGGGTAATATGCTTTCTCCATAGTAAATAAATGTATGTTAAATGACTATTCACTCAAATCATTCTAGATTACAATATTAATTTATTCTAATTAAAGGGGGCATATTTTAATTTATGTTTTTAAACAACATAAATCCATAAGATGGAACGTAACTAGGTTTATGACTAAAGTGTTCTTTGCAACCTGATTATTCTAGTCAGATGAATCATGTATTAAACCAATGTTCTCTTCTATGAACCACTAAACTGCAAGGTGTAATAGCAGGGATTGAAACAATACACAAGATTACACTTTGGATATAAATTCTGTGTTGGAAGATGATCCTTTTTACCATAGGGTGATGCAAAATTGAAACAAAGCCTCTGAAATGTAACCATCTCCCCTCTTCTTGTGTGACCTTGAACAAACCTCTCCTCTTTTTTGGTTTCCTCATCTATAAACATGATTTTAGTGAGATTAAAATGTAACACTGATATGAAGAGTCTGGTAGTTCCAGGCAAGAAGTAAATACCAAAAGCTGCAATAAAGGAAATTCTCACCATGTGCTAGCAGTAAACATATGCCAGAAAAATGAACATTTTATACTCCACGTCCTTAGATGTCATAAATGTAACATTTCTCTTTCAGCCAGTGCCATTGAAATATTGTGGAGTTCAGAGTGAAATGGACAAATGATATCACTTTGTAGCTTTTTATACAACTTATACAACCCATATGAACCTCGTCTGTAAGTCAGAATTAAAATAATGAAATGATAAGGACTTACTGACTTACTATACATGAATTATTTTGCTGATTTGTTGCCTCTATTACTGTACTTAAAGATCTACTTAAATAATTTGATATTTAAAGAGGATTTATTATGTAAATAATTTCATACCATATCAGCCACACTATTTGTGCTTAATATATTTTAATTTTCTGCCTCTATTAACTATCATGTACTATGACAGCTCATATCAAACTGATTAACCAACATATTCAGTTTTAACACAATGCAAATCATTCTACTGTATTTTGATGTCACCACCTGAATTTGGGTTCTCTCATTTGCAAATAAGAATTATTTATAATTACTATAAGACATTGAATGGAAGGTATGTTTTACCATGCCTACCACTTCTGAAGAATTTAATCAGTGATTGATTATATTTTCTTTTTAAAAATTTGCCCTATGTTATTAACTAGCTCGACTGTCTTACAAAAACATTGTTATAAAGAATTTTTTTTTTTTTTGAGACAGGGTCTTGCTTTGTAGTTCAGGCTGGCTTTGAGCTCATTATGTAGCTTAGGCAAGCCTCGAACTCAGAAATCCTCCTGTCTCTGCTTCCCAAGTGCTGGGATTACAGGAGTGAGCCACCACACCCGGCACTGTAGTATGCGGTATGTGGTATTGATTGCTGGTGGGCGTGAGTCTCCACGCCCAGCATTGTATGTGGTTACCAGGGATTGAACTCAGGACCTTGCGCTTGTGAGGTAGGCGCCAGAACCACTGAGCTAACCCTCCGGCCCTAAAGAAATATTTTTTGAGTAGGAATTTACTGCATAATTTCCCAAAAGTCATGATGACAAGTTTTCTGTTCATAATTCTGTAGTAGAAAACAACTTTCAAGGTCATTCTATGCACTCTAATATAATTGAATTGATTCTGTACAAAGGTTAAAATGACAGTCACTCCAAACAAGATGTTAACCGGAGTGCTTAATTTTACTATTCTGGCTCATACTGTATCAAAATACTTTCTGATTAGAAGATAAAAATAATATATTTAATTTCCTTCCCAGTCTAGAATGTAATGGTACCAAACACTATGCAAATATACTTTGACGTGCCAGCTGTTTGGCGGAACAAAAGATCATTTGTTTTTTCTTCTGCCCTTAGAAAAAATATTTTTCTTTTCTGTAAGGAAATAGAATCTGATACATGTGAAGTGCTTCTAATAGCCAGTAGATGTTTTCTGGCTGTGTATTGTACAAAGAAAGAAAGTGTTCGTCTTGTCAGTGATTCTTAACTTAAATAGGAACTATTGGGACAATTAAAATATTTATTATCCTTTCATGTCTTTGATGTGTAATATGTTGCTTTCTTGAGAGAAACATGGAAATTATGATTTATGATTTATGATTTCATTTAGAAATTCAGTTAATCAATTTTTATATACTGAAAATCTTTTAACTGCAAGGTAATACCTAAGATGAAAGGAAGAGAAGGCGGAGTACTGAGGCATAATTCTCCAGCAGAAAATAGTCAGTGAACAAATTGTCCAAAACTATATTTCCCAAATGTGCTCAGAGCATAGGATATATCCTGTTGTTGTCCAGCTCCAGTACGGTCCTCACTGGAGCATCTGCTTCATTTTTTCATGTGTGAAGAACAAGGGAGCTGGAACCTTTTCTGACCAAATGGAGTTGAAGTAGCTTGTGTTTAATAAAGAGGATTTGCGTGCACAACAGATAGAATAGTTTGGTTTTGGCTAAGGACCCACTCTCAGGTTTAACCAAAAGGTTTCAGAAGAATTTGAAGCTTTGGCTCAGGGGTTGATACAGGGTCTGATTAGTTTTGCAAAGACAAATGCCACAAGACTGTGCTTACATAGTTGTTTCAAGAACTAATGTGGAGCCAGTAGATACAATGAGGAAAATCTCATGCAATTTTTTAGAAAGTGAACATCATTCTTTCATCTGGACCTGCAATCTAAAATGGTATGAATATTAATACTGCCACTGATATCACATGTAAACCAGTATTGGTTATGGAAAATAGAAATGACCAGACAAGTTGAGTTTTGAATTTTCCTTAGCATAGCTCACTTCCTCGTTCTCCTGATCCTTGAGCTAAAATCCATAAAATCTTTTTACCTATGCCCACTTGGTTTGAGGTTTCTCTTACTTGAAATGCTGTTATTCAAGGGCACTGCTGAATGGCCATGCCTCCTCATTGTTATGTCTGAAATAGAAACTTCCTGGTATCTGCTCTTACATTAAACATAGCTATTCTGTCCAAGAACACGAACATAATCGTTATACCATAGTTATACAAGAATGACCAAGATTCCTGTCCACTGCCAGTGGAGCTCTATCCAGATTTACCCTCATTGAGAGGTTCTGCAGGGTTTTTCTTGTGAGTTTTCACATTTCAGATGCAATATGCTTTAGACATGAGTTATAAAATGAAAAAAACCCATGTTTTTCCCTATTCTATCCCTAGTCTTCTTGTCTCTCTTTCCTACAGAATAACACACACACACACACACACACACTCACACACACACCAAGAGCAAATACTTCTCACTTTATACAGCCAGGAAGTGAAGAGAGAAAGAGAAGTCAAGGTGAAAGGGGCCAGGGGTCAGATACAGTCCTCAAAACCACAGCCATCACCACCCAGACACAAAGCGCACTTTACGATTTCCTGAGCATCTCTCAAATCAATTGAGTTGACAATCAAGATTAACCACTGTGCTCTCAGTATTCACATCTAATTAATTCAGAAGCCCTATCCTTTTAACCTCAAAATGTGCAAAAACTGACGATGCTCACAAATTACCCCATTACCATCTTCAGGATCTCTGTAGCAGCACCTTGATCTACCCTAATGTTTCTACTCATATCTTTGTTTTCTATTTCCAGTTCAGCAGCAGGAGAGATCCTTTAAAAATGTCAGATAATGTCATTCATCTTGTCAAAATCTCCAGTGATGGGTTGGAGATTTAGCTCAGTGGTTCTGGTGCCTGCCTAGCAAGCACAAGGTCGGTGGTTTGATCCCCAGTAACCACATACAACAATACCGGGTGAAAGATATGACAGTCATAAACATTTATTCACCAAGTTCCAGTGCACCCTACTATATAAAATAATTTTTAATAGAGATTGAAAGCCAGACAAGCAATAATACAATAGTAGTAGAGGACTTCAATACCCCATTGTCACAATTAGACAGATCAACTGGACAAAAAAAATCAACAATGAAATACTCGAACTGAACCAAACCTAGGAACAAATGGATTTGCTAGATACCTACAAAGTATTTCACCCTACAAAGTCAGAATATACATTCTTTTCTGCTGCTCATGGGTCTTTCTCCAAAATAGATGGCATGCTGGTTCATAGAACAGACTTAAGTAAATGCAAACAAATTGAAGTTATCCCCTGTATACTATCAGACCATAGTGCCCTGAAATTGGAGCTGAATAGCAAAAAGAAATTCCAAGATCTTCACAAACACATGGAAATTGCACAACACCATGCTGAGCAAACAATGGGTCACAGAGTAAATTAAAGAAGAAATTAAACAAATTAAACAAATTACAAATGATAACCCCACTACAACATACAGGAATTTATGGGACACAATAAAAGCAGTTGTATAAGTCTGACGATTTTGAAAGCTTTGTAACTGTTTTTCAGTTTGTCAACTCTTCACATAGGTGGTAGCAAGCTTAAATGAAGCCATGTCTGAGAAGTCCAGCACTGGCTTGAGAATGACATGAAGTAGGAGGTTTCACAGTTACCTTCTTAATTTTCACCTTTACCCATTTAAATGAATATATATTTGAATTTTAGAACTTCTAGCATATTTATAGTTCTCAATTTCAAAGCAATAGCTCTCTTGTGAAATAATAGCATAAAAATGCACCAGTACTACTTTGTCACTATAAATTCACAATCCAATATAGACAATAAATTTCTCTTCAAGAGTAAAATTTTAACCAAATAAAATGGGGTTTGCCCCTTGGTGAGTACAGAGTTGAGAAGTCCAACCAAGGCCCAAGAAAGTGCCATAAAGTTTATTTCTTGCAGCTGGTGAAGAGAGAAGACTAGAGATTTCTCCCTAAGCAGTGTATCCAACAAAGTGACTTTACAGGGTACATACAGGCACATTCAGATCAGAAAGCCCTATTAGCACATATAAAGGGGAAAACTTCTAGATTATGGCTTATGAATAGCACATTAAAAATGTCAGAGGAGGACAGCTCCCTGTAGACAGCATTGTAATGTAATTCTAATGAGTAAAGTTTACTCTGGATCAGCTGAAAGAATGAATCAGAATGATCCACCCACTTCTGCTGGCTCTTTAGTGCTTCCTTAGAGGACTTCATCTGAAGAAAGCGAACAAACAACAGCATTAACAATTTTGAAGTCACATTAGCAGTTATTTAAAGGTACAGTTGGTTTTTCCTTTGAAAGTTTAGCAGTTTGCGCTGTTTGTGAAATTTTCCTTAAGGCTAAGAAAATCAAGTGTAATTCATGTTATAATAGATATATCTATAGAACACTAAGGTTTTTTCAGTGGCCTGGGATGTTAATTTGATTTGTGCTACCAATTATTAAAAACATCACTTTATCACTTCTCATATATTTAACATTTAATTTCTTTTTAATTAAAAAGTTTTATTCATGCTAATTCTAAGACTATTCCCACTGGTTGTGAAAATATAAATAAATTAGGTATTATTAGTTCATTTTCTCCTGTTCTTTTTGGTGTCAAGAAAATATGTTAATAGCTCACTAGTTATACAACTAGTTATACAACCTCTGCAAATTAGTTTAAACTATATAAATTTCAGCTCTTTCCATATACAATGAGATTAATAGTGATGTTCTTGTTGGATTTTTTTCCTTGCCGAGATTACATATAGTGTCTCAGCTGAATACTAGAAACATAAGAAATATTCCTTTAATTTTTCTTCTTTCTCCTATTTACAACTTATCCAAATAATTGTCTCTTATATGTACGTTTTCTTAGTATAGCACAGTAAAAGTAGGATTTTTTTTTCTTAACTCCAGAGTTTAGCCTTCTTGACTTATTCTTTTTTTTTTTTTTTTTTTTTTTTTTTTTTTTTTTTTTTTTTTTTTTTTTTTTTTTTTTTTTTTTTTTTTTTTTTTTTTTTTTTTTTTTTTTTTTTTTTTTTTTTTTTTTTTTTTTTTTTTTTTTTTTTTTTTTTTTTTTTTTTGAGACAGGGTCTTGCTTTGTAGTTCAGCCTAGCCTCAGCTCACTATGTAGCCCAGGCAAGCCTCGAACTCAGCAATCCTCCTGCCTTTGCCTCCCGAGTGCTGGGATTACAGGCGTGAGCCACCACGCCCGGCACTGTGGTATGTGGTATTGATTGTTGGTGGGCATGAGTCTCCACGCCCAGCATTGTATGTGGTTACTGGGGATCGAACTCAGGACCTTGCGCTTGCAAGGCAGGCTCCAGAACCACTGAGCTAACCCTCCGGCCCTTCTTGACCTACTCTTTAGGGTTTATAATATACTTTTTATTTTGTACTTGGGATCAAACTCAGGACCTTGTGCTTTCAAGTCAGGCACAGTGGCACTAAGCTAAATCCCTGGCCCATAATATACTTTTATTTTGCTTTTATTCATGGTTATATGACATTACTACATACTCTTAAATGAAAGGTCACAAACCAGCTATGTAGACATATTGTCTTTTTTATTTATACCCTCTCATATTGTTTTGTAATTTCATTTTAGAGTTTATTATTTTTTCTGAATAAACTGAATAGATACCATTTTGATATAGCTTACAGATAATTTTTCTCTTAAATTTTAAATTATATACCCGACTGAAAGTGCAATACATATGTCTAAATATGCCTATTATTTTCATTCTAGGTGATTTAGAAACTAACAAAGTTTTTATTTTTTTCTAAGATTTCTGACATATCCTTATCATTCTTGATTTGTTTCTTATAATTTATTATTGAATCCAAAGTTGAATTGAATGAAGACAAGTAAATCCTTTTCATGTTTCCTCTGCTCTTCACTGAATAAAGCATGTAAAAAATAAGAATAGTAATTTTTCAGGTTCTCACTTTTCACAAAACTAGATTTCCAAGAGCAGTTCACAGAATTGAAGTTTCACAGCACTACTAGGTCCTACGCTTGAAACACTTAAAAGAAATGCTGCTTTTTCATCCATAATAGGATATGATTTTGTCATGGATATTTAACTTAAAAGCTAGGAGCATATTTCCTTCTAAGGACAGAGATTATTTTTGTAAACTCTCCCTAAATGAAGATAAATTTTTAATAGAAAACGTCTGAAATAGAAGGATACTAAAGCTCCTCAGATGGAATCAGCCTTCCTTGTGCAGGTAGCAAAGCCTTAGTAACATCTTCCACCCCCTCAGCATGAGGAAGGTGAAGTGACAGAGTCGGGCACATTGGCAGGTGCAAATCTGCTCCTCTGATGCACCAATCCTTAGCTTCTATTAAAATGTATTAACTATAATTTATTATTCATGAACTGGGAGCTCTACTTCATAGTGTGTGTGTGCGCGTATGCGTGTGTGTATCCACGAGTCTGACTGCAGACATGTGACCATAATAAGTAACTCACTTAATACAATGCAGCTGGTGGCAGAGGTGAAATTGATAAGACAATATCCTCAATCACCATCATCATAATTGAATATTAGAAAAGTGTTTAGAAAGGTAGAGGAGTTGGTTATTTGGGGGTACTAGAATAGGAAGTAGATAGTTTATAGCATGAATCATTAGGTAACTGGGGAAAGATTTTACTGTGAAGTTTTATTTGCTAAATTGTCAGCTGACTCCTTTCTCTAGTCACTCAGGCCCTATGAATGGAGCACTGTGTTGAAGGCAAAATAGAACAAGACACAGTCCTGTTCTATATATTATTCTGTCTCTCTCGTTGTCTTTACGTCTTTCACTGTGTTTCTGAACTTAGCCTCAGTGTGGTGATCTTCCTGCCTCAGTATCCTCAGTAGCACTACAGGCATGCACTACTGCACCCAGCTGTTTATATTCTCTGAACCATGATGGTCAATGAAGTGAAGTAAATGAGATGACCCTATTGCAGTACTTGGGCTAGAGATTTAGGCTATGACAGATCAAAGACTTTATCCGTGCAAGATGTCCAACACCTACCTGGACTTTAGGAAACCATATCCCACATTGTTAATTAAATTATAACCACTAAGTCACCAAGTCAATGATAGAACATTTCTTTTATCTTCAGTAATTACAGTGCTTTTGTAGGATAAAGTTTCAGATCATTTGTATAGTGTTATCCAAAGTTTGAAATTTTGTAGAAAAGTCATGATAGAACTGTATAAAATTATTGTACCTGCTACAATAAACCATTAAAGCATTCCATTAACTGAACTGGAATTGAAAGGTAGTTCAATGTCACTGGAATTAAGACATTCCAAATGAGCTATGTTATAATCTAACTGCATGCAATTATCTGAGTCAGTATTTTGGGTGTTACATAGGCATATAGAAGGTATTTATGTAAACTATTGTTGTTTTAACAAAATGTAGTTTTAAACAAATTTAAAAATCTAGACTATAAAGATGTGGTTTTTAAAATAGAGTATTACTCTGCCATAAAAATAATGAAATTGAGTCATTTATACTTAGATGGATGTACCTTAAGGACATATTCATAAGTGAAATAAATAGGTCACAGATAAGTAAATATTGTATCTTTTCTCTGGTATGAGAAACTGAAGTTGTAAATGAGTTCTAGAATGCATGATAGACATTGTGAAATGGTAAATATTCAAAGGGAAATGGAATTTAGTGGTAAGTAACAAAGGGATAGAAAAAAACTGATGGTAAAGGAAACAAAGCTTATGTATACAGGGATAGGGAGTTGTAAGGTGAGCAGAGGAAGTGGAAAATGAGAATTAAGTCATGTTATATGCTAGTACAGATTCTCAATGTTGAGTGTAATTGTGATGTGTTTATATTATGTACTGATAAATGGCAAGAAAGTTATATAATGATTAAAACTTACATATAGCTTCTATAAAAATAATTATTGATGTTAAGTTGTGAGTTTTGATATTTAGATTTGACCTTTGGAAATTTGGACAGAAAAACGCAGATGTTGAATATTATTCTGTATTCATGAAAAGATTTTAAGAAATTAGAACTTAGTCCTCAAATTCCTTAGGTTAAAAGTTGATGGCTATAATGCCCATGAAAAATAGAGTTAAAAAAGAATTTTTGGTAATGTTGAGCCTTTCTTTCTCATGTTCCTTGCCTGTTACTGTGTGGGGTTGTATCTGAAATGTAAAGTGCTTTATTCTCGTATGTATTGCATTTTGGTTTCACCCAGGAGAAATTAAGCTCTTTTTTACAGAGCAGCTACTTGAGAAGGTTGGCTATGTATTCATATTTTCCCAGGACAGACTTGGTCGTGGCTGTAATCATAAGTTCACCATTAGTAGAAGTTTCTACCTTTTAGAAAACGACAATTTGAACAATAGGAGCAGGGTGACTGCCCTCTGCCCTAAAGAGGAGTCAGCTGACTTTTATTACAAACAGAGATGTTTGATATAAGAGTTGCAAGAAGAATAGAAGACAAACTTAAAAAGTAGGGGGACGTTTTGAATTTATTACACAATCTGACTTAAGCATGCAACACAGTGTTGCTCAGATTAGGAGGAAATGAAGAAATTACTCATACATTCAAAGCAATATTTTAAACTATCTTATTAAAATAGAAACAAATTGAAAGCCTCGCTACAAATTCATAGCACATTAAAAAACAAAATTATTTTCTGTTCTCACTAAAGTAGCTAGAATTTCCTATGTAATCACTCTTTTTCCTCAGGGATTATATGAAGTCATATATATTAAAATGTCCATGGCATCAGATTTTGGTGTCTAAGTCTACCTTTGTAGTAAATTTGTAAAATAAAAAAAGCACAAGCATTTCAGCAGTCTAAAATATTTTCTTGAGAGAAATAAAGCATTCTGAACATGTGTCAAGTATTCATTTCTCTTGGAGTTAACTTGCCTGTGTACATTCTAGACAATAATAGTAACAACAATATAGTTGCAATCAAGTGGAACAAGCCAAGTTGAAAAAGACTATAAATATTTAGTGATGCTTGAAGGAGGAAGAAATCCTATACACTAACATGAACCAATTGTTTACTGGGTAACTGACAAGATAGCTGTCCCTGGATGTATTGACCACACCTCAAAGGTCAGTAAGTAGGCTGTGGAGACTCTTAAATTTATGATCACAGTCCTTAATAAGCACAGATAAAGAGATATTAAGTTAGATTATTGTGACTTACTGCCAAAAAAAATAAGTAACTATGACAGCCAGGTAGATACATTAATGGGTGGTCCATTAGGTACTGAATCTTCCTATTTCCACAAAGTTAATATATAGTCTGTTTAATGCTGTTTGGCTAAAAAAGGGTGCCTATTGTATATAAATTTCTGCGAAGTTTTATACCAAGACATAGACAATTTAGAGTTCTTCAGTAGTGAAGTACACAAGAACTATGGTTCAGAAGAGGTAATTCAATCTGGGGAGACAACACTTAACATAGGATATATGTGATTACCTCTAGCCAACTCTGGCTGGGATGGACTCCCTCTCACTCTGCCCCCAGGAACCTCATCTTTCCAATAATCTCAGTGTACTTGGCTAAATAAGGATTTTAATGAAATTGTTAGAAATCTGTAGCCTGCTTGAAAGGATATGTTTTTTCTCACTTCTTGTCCTTACAAAAATAATCTCCTTCACCAGTTACATTCCCACCAACAGTGGAGAAGGGTTCCTTCCTTCCTGCAGCCTCTAGCATTTGTTCCTGGTTAATTTCACAATAGCAGCCATTCTTTGTGGAATAAGATGAAATCTCAGTGTTGTTTTCATCTGCATCTCTCAAATGACCAGTGATGTTGAGCATTTCTTCAGATGCTTCTGACTGTTTAGAGTTCTCATTTGACCTTGCTATTCCCCTGCTAGGAATATATGCAAAAAGAATTAAAAGAATCATATCATACTGACATATGAGAGCCCATGTTCATAACAGCTCAGTTTGTGATAGCTAAATCTTATATATAGATATATATTTATATGAATATATAATCATATATATTATATATAATATATAGTGGAGTATTACTCTTTCATAAAGAATGATGTTTGAGTCATTTACACTCAGATGAACATACTTGAGAACATACTTATAAGTGAAATAAATACACCACAGATGTGTAAATACCATATCTCTTGTCTGGCATGAGAATCTGAAGATGTAAATGAGTTCTAGAATGTATGATAGATATTGTGAAATGGAAAATATTCAAAGGAAGAAGGGTAAATAATGAGGACAAAGAAAAAATTATGTTAAAAAAGAAAGAAAGCATATGTATATAGGGGGTGGGGGTTGTAGGGTGGTTAGGGGTATGGGTAAAAGTGATAAAAGTCATGTATATACTGGCACAAGTTCTCAGTATTGAGTTTGATCATTATGTGTATATAAAATGTGCCAATAAGAATTCAACTAAGGGCTGGAGATTTAGCTCAAGTGGTACCACACCAACCTTGGATGGACAAGGGCCTGACTTTGATCCCTGATACTGCAAAAAACAACCAAATAAAATAATTCAATTTAAAAATCTAAAAAAAAATCTTCAGGATGTCATGATTTAACTATATTATTTTTTCTGTTTCTTACTTACTGCACCTGAAAGTTTCTGCTTCTTTAATATTAGACTAAGATTTTCATTTTTTTCATTACTGACTGAAACATGCAAACACTGTTTATATGTAAGCTTAAATTACATATCTTTGAGAATGGTATATAGTATTATTCTATTTAAAGAATTTCTTTACTGAATTTGTTTTAAAATACACTTAACATTCATGAAGGTTAGATATTTTTGGACACCATTTTTCGCTAATTTATTCCATTTTCTCACATGATGGATCCTATATAGATTCTAGGGTGGGGTTTCGGTTTGATGATCAAGCTATCTTGCTCTGAAAGCAAACAGTTTTCCTTCTTGATGTTAAGGAAATTAGTTGCTATTATGTATTATCCAACAAGACAAAGTCATTGTGTAAAGAAATATTTCGAAGATGAAGCAGATTTATCTAATGCTCACTTATGTTATTTTCTAGATTATAAATCCTTTCATTAAAATTTCTTAGCAAAATTTCTTTCTCACACATAAACTCCATGTTTTGACAGGTGGGTCTTTGCCCTAGTGCAAAATTGATGGAGAGGAGTATTTAGTAAAAGTAGTAAGGATATAAATCAAGTATTCATTACCTCAGTCAGATAATCAGTCACAGTACAACTAACTGTGTACATTTTCAGATTTTCACTCTCTGATTTATAGAAATTATTTTGCCTTCCATAAGCTATATAATATAGTGTAACTTTTGGAAATAGTTTCAAAAGATATAAATACATACTGCTTTTTAAATATGCATTATGAGAGAGCATACTGAGCTAAGGAACCTGTATAGATTCTTATAGATGATTCAGTCACATCATGACACCTGAGTATCATCATTCATTTTGTTAAAACCATTGATTGTTTCTGCATGATATTTATTACAATTTATATTGTCACATGAAAGAAAATTAACAATTTTATTTTTCATCTTGTTTACATATACATTTATATGTCTAATGATATATTTTATAAAGACCCTCTGCAACTATAAATGAGAAGTTGTTGGCTTTTTCTAGGGATATTTATTTATTTATGATCTGTTTTTCACCCTCACATCCAGATCAATGTAACTCCAGGGAACAAAGGGCTGAGATGCAGCAAGCACTCAATGGACATCTGTCCAATGAAGAAGTGACAAAGAAACAAATGGATCTCCTTAGTCTTCACATCTCTGGATCAAAGTACTAAATTCTTCCCTCAAATGACAAGGTTTTAAGCCCTTTCAATATATGAGCCACCCATAATTGATCAATGATCAACTGGTAGTACAGAGCAGAATAGGTAAAGGTTTTTAAAACTTAATACTTATGCTAACAGTGTTTGTCATGGATGCTTTGATATCCTAAATTAATTCAAAGAGTTTATGGAAACTTCTGCCAAAGAAAAGTATTACACTGTGCCCTCATTTACTTTCTTGACAAGGTCTTGCACCTTGAAACTTCTGGCTCTTTCCCAAAGTCAGACCAACCAAACTTTTTAAACAGATGGAAGATATCAAGGGAGCCAATACAGCACAACTGAAGACACTTATGAAAGAGGACTTCTGGAATCACTTCTGAAAGTGCAAGAATGATGGGTTGAATGGGTTTAAAGCAAGGGGTATTGTGAAGAAAATTAATGGCATGTGTTCTTTGCTGTAACAATTCCTTTTTTAAAAACATTCACGTATGTTTTGATCATACCTACTATGATATATTTTATCATTTTTAATAATAGTATATTTTGGGTCTTTTAAACATGTATTATTTGTCTTTATTTTTCTGTTTGCTATCTTCATAGGACCTAACAGGTATTTCAAAAGAATTATCAATACAAATATAAGTACATCAAGGTAAACAAGCTTTTTAAAAATAATAGGAAATGTATTCCTTTCAAAATGCACAAACTTAACCATATTATTTTTACCACTTTCTCATGTTTGCAAAAAATGACCTAAATCAAGACAAAAATTCAGGGAATAACCTAGCAATTAGTCACTTGCTAAAAATTATCTTTAGTTTGAATAGAAAAAATGATTTTATACATTTCCATCATACAGTGTGATAGTGAAAAGGGCAAATCTCTTTGGTGATGACATTTAAAATGTGCTCTTCCAGCAATTTTGAGACATGTTATACATTACTATAAACTGTAATCAATTAGCTGTAGACTAGGTCACCACCCAAACTCATTCATCTTCTAACTGAAACTTAGCCTCCTTTTTCCCCATTACCACAGCCTCCAGCCTCTATAACTGTCATTCTGCTCTCAACGTCTGTGATTTGGCCTTTTAGATTCTGTATACAAGTGAAGCATTGTGATACTTCTGTTGGTGTCTGGAGTTTTTCACTTAGGATCACCTCCTCTCAGTTCATTTATGATAGAATTTGAAAGACAGAATTTCTTCTTTTTTTAGGCTGAACATGATTATACATATTTTCTTCTAAAATATGGGCTATCTCTTATTCTGTTAATTGGATCACTTGCTTTACAGATTTATATTTTCATGAAATTCTGTTTTCTACTTTTTGTACTGTGTTTTGGGTTCATATCCAAGATATCATTGCCCAAGTCAAAGTTCTATGTTTTTCTTCTAGAAGTTTTACATTTGCATGTCTTACATTTAAATCTTCAATCTATTTTGACTTAATTATTTTACTAATATTTTATATTTAGTAATTGAAAAGTAAAATTTAAAGAGAGATGCAAAATTTTATTATAAGGTCTCTTATTTTATTATAAAGGGAGCACTTCAAATATTCTAACAGTGAAGGTTGGTTATGTTATTATGCATCTAGTTATGAGTAATAAAACTGCATTAAAAGACTAAGTAATATACAAAAATATGCATCATGTCAAGTAAAACAATGAAGTTGCTAATGGTATTATTCAATCTTTAATGAAAAGTTGATTCCTTCCTCTCTCTGAATAGCAACCACTCACACCTATACACATATGCACACACTTGACAAGACTACCCATAGAATGTCAATAATGATATGATATTAAGTGCAATGATAATAATTTTAACTTCCTTTTTCTGCTCATTTATATTTTCGAAAGTTTCTATCCATCTGTCATCTACCTGTCTGTTTATCTATCTATGGCCTTCAAAAAGGCATAATATGTTACCCAACAGTATTAAAAGATTTCCTTTTTGAGTATATCATCATCTGCATTTATCATCTTTGTGTCTTTAAGCTTTACCATTTTAACTGGTATAAGATTAAATGTCAATGGCACTTTGATTTGCATTTCCCTAATGGTAAAGATGTCAAATATTTTAATATATTTATTTGTACATTTTGTGATATCTCCATTCAGATATCCATTCAGATATTTATTCTCTTTTGATTGGTTACTTTTATTGAGTCCCTTACATAGTAAATCCTCTTTCATGACAATTATAGTATGTGTGCTGCCAAAGTGAGCACAGTAGCCCTCTTCAAATGGGCAGTTGGTAAAGATTCTATACCATTGTGCAGGCTGTCTTGATTGTTTCCTTACATGTGCAGAAATTTTAGTCTGGTGTGGTACATTTGTCATTTCTTCTTTTTCATTTCCTGCACTATTGGAGTCGTTTCATATGATAATATCTTGAAGTGTTTTCCCCTGTATTTTCTCCTGGTTGTTTCAAAGTTTCTGGTCTTACATTAAGGAATTTGATCCATTTTTTATTTGCATTTGTTTGTGTGATACTGAAAATCAAACCCAGGACCTCCACACTTAGCTACATCTCCAGCTCTTTTTATTTATTTATTTTGTTTTGAGACAAGGTCTAAATTGCTAATTTACACATATTGGATTTAATTAATTTACACATACTTGTATCCTCCTACCTCAGCTTTCTGGATTATTGGGATTACAGCCTTTACCAACGGGCCCAGGTCTTATGAATATGATGATGACCTTTTAAATTATCACTGTCGATGCCAGACGTTGTACAATAGGTAACATCTTAAAACATTTTTACAACCATTTTCAACTTCAAGATCATTAATGTCATAGTTAAGATTTTAGTATTCTGCATTTAAAAATGTTATTCTTTTTCCAATGAACTCATGAAGAGCTTCCAGTGAAGTTGAACTTTTGATTATAAATATTTGAGAACAAAGATAAAGCCATAAATTACATATAGTGCGTGCAAATTTAGAGCAGCCACTGTGCAGATAGCACAATTTCTCAAAGGCCACAAAAGCTGCAAACTAGTGTTGAATACTTGGGATACAAAGCTTCCAGTGCCTGCCCCAAACTTCTCCCACCTCAGCTTCCTGTCCCTCTCTGCCCTGGGTGTGATGCCTGCCTGCTCCCCTCACGGCCCCATCCCCATCTGCCTCCCTAAGCAGCTGTTCAGACTGGGAAGTGTCTGTCGTTGGCCACAGTCCATCTCAGTGAGGCAGGAAGGGCCGCTGGTCTTGTGGTTCTTGGGAAACACTCTTGGCTTCTGCTCTAGTCTCACAGCCTTCACGGCTGCAGCGAGGCTGCTGAGCGGCAGGTGACCTCTGGTGTTCTGGGCAATGGAGTCCCGATTAGTCTGGAAATATCTGATTGAGAATCTCTAAGTGATTCCCTGCTATTCTTTGTAAAAACACTATGAAACCCTTTCATAAGAGCACGAAAACCAACTATATGTTTTATGCCTAGAAACCTTTGATAATTAAGGTAATCATCGAATTAGTAGGCATGCTAAACTTGCTCTACCCAAGACCTATGACAAACACGAAGGAAACAAGAAGTATAAAATACAGCTAAGAAATTTTCACAGAATGCACATTTTCACACATATTTATTTCTTCTAAAATTTAAAGTAGAGATTTTCTCCACTTTTCCTAGATGGTTTTGACTCCACTTAACAAGTCAGTATTTATAAAACTGTGAGGAGTGATGAAAGGAAAAACAAAGCATGTGGTTCTATCTGTAACCTTGGCCAATTAAAGGAAATACATAGAGATACACGGAGTTCAGGATGGAAGTGTGGGCAGCCTGGAGTGGTCCTAACCCTTCACACCGACATCTTCTGAGTGTCTCCTCCTCACAGTCGCCCTGCCCAGGAACAGCGAGGCCCAGCACTTGGCAGCCCTCACTCCCCTGGAAAGGATGCAAAGAATCTGAGAGAACACTGCAGACACTGCTGCTGAGGCATCCGAGCTCTTCCTAGGTGACAAATTCACAGACTAGAGAAATCATGGGGCAATACATTTTTCCCAACTCAGAACACGTTCAGAATCGAATAGTTATTTAGTAATATCTACAGAGTTGTATTAACTGTTTATTTAACTGGAGAAACCACAAAATCAGAACATCAAAACATTCATTATGCAACACATCCCTCTAGCATTTCCAATAAAAATCCCTGTAATTGGAAGGGAAAAAGAACAAATACATTTCATTGAAGTGAAGGTAGTTTGTGTGGATAAGGTGATATTCCTTTTTCATTTCACAAATTGTCTGTTTCATACAACATGGAGACCAGAGTCATATAATTTAAAGAATACAAAATTGTTTTATGTATAACAATTGCTTTTGAGTAAACGCAAATCAATACTTTCTATTTCCTTTTGTTTGCTCAGTTCCACACAGTTTGTGTTAATGATCACCTAGGAGTTGCCAAAATTTAAATTAGTGTTTGATGAAATTTTGCTCTGTTTCTCTTATGCCTGGCCTGAGACATTCACAGTAAACAAGACACCCTCGGCACACAACAGGTTACGCTTAGTAAATAAGACTGATGGCCAAAAAGAAAGTTTAGGAAGAAGTACACAATCATCCTGGCACCTGGAAGCTCAGAGGTCGTACAACTGTGCTGACTGTCCTGGGAGGCTCAGTCACAAGCATTTTTTATATATACCCTTCCAAAACCCTATCTAAACTTAATTTTTTTCACCCAGCCAGCTGCTGCTAGCTTTCTCAGTGTCAGCCCATCCACATATGGTTGAAATAAACTTGACTCTTCAGTGTCTGTTGAGATCTGACCCCAATTTCAGTCTCTTTTCACACCTGCATAGGAGTAAAGCTTTTTCTCACACAAGGCCTGTGGACTTTCACAATCAGTTATAACAGGTTTTATGTGTATGTTAGCTTTAAAGTCATTATATTATTCAGGTAAATTTTACATGAAATGTATGGAGCTTCCACTGAATTCAGCTTCTAGAAAGAATTCATCCTCCTCAAACTTCCTAAAACAAGGTGGCAGACAAAATCAATAGGAATCCTGAAAAGAATAAGATCGGATTGAATCACTGGGTGGAGAATCTCTCCAATTTTACATTCTGGTTTTCTTTCATTTGTTTTATAGTAAAATACTATGAATTTTTAATACCTTAGTGTAATATCTCTGTCAGGAGTCGTTGACATTGTGATAACCATTTCATAGAACATACATTGTTTTAAAGGTGGAAAATTTCCACTTAAAGTAAGCATCTGTAAGGATTTATTTGATGTATTTTATATTAATGTTAGTGCAAAGCTAAAAAATAGGCACCAAATGAGCCCTAAAGTGGAGTTCAGAATGGCATTTTCAGTGTGACAGTTGCACTGTTAGTGTCTTTCTCCACAAAAGCAAGAATTAAAGAAGAGATTCTAGTTTTGCACGTAGCTTTTATTTTTATTCTTTTCATCTCTTTTGTTCTGGAAATTATCTTTTCATGAGTATTATTATCTTTTGGTTGATTTCACTGGAATATATCCACGTAGTGTTAAACACAGTTTAATAATATGAACAATAATCTTTTTTATTAAACAGTAGAAGGTTTCTACTGAAGAAGTGTTTGTCTTCAAGTTTTTGTTTTAACATTAGGAAGAACTGTGCTTTATTGAGAGTGGGGAAACTGCTTTATATGCGGACAGAATTCAAAGGGATCCAGAGTGCGGTACTGGTCACTCTTTTTGTCTCTAGATTAAAAAATAAATAAATAGTCGAGTTTATTTTTGAACAATTTTATACTTATAGAAGAAAACTGATAGATAGTGGAGGTCTCCTATAAAACAGTTAATTTGCTCCTTGCACCAGTTTCCCTATTATAAACATCTTGCATTGGCATGCTATATTTCTTACAACTAAGCCAAAATCTGTACATTTTTGTTAACTAATATTTACAGTTTAGATCATGGTTTGCTCTTACTGTTGTATATTTAATGGGTTTCAACAAAAGTTCAATGACATGTATTTGTCATCATCTTACAGAATAGATTCACAACCCAGAAAATCTCTGTGATCCACCTAACCACTGATCTTCTTTTCTTTTTCTTTTTCTTTCTTTCTTTCTTTCTTTCTTTCTTTCTTTCTTTCTTTCTTTCTTTCTTTCTTTCTTTCTTTCTTTCTTTCTTTCTTTCT